>PQXN01000126.1:0-101756 GCA_004786275.1 Botryotinia convoluta | reverse complement strand
CAGTGGGGATTCGCTGGTGGTCACCCACCCAACTACTAATCCACCGATCTGAAGCTTGTGTATGGCAGAGCGGACGGGATGCCCAATTCTCTTCAGTCTGTGGTCGTATGTGACAAGTCTTGGTGTATTTAAGTACTAATACCAACGAAACATTGTATCCCATCCATCAATCGTCAAGAACCCTTGATCTGATCACTTGAGTTATACACCTTCCTCATGTCTTTCTCCAACTCTTTCGTATGGCCATGCTGCATAGCAAAATCCCCACGCAAATCGTCTCATTCCGTAAGCACCTTATCGAATGTCTGATTTTTATGTTTCACCCTTGTCATGTCGCCTCTTCTTCAGTTGTGGTAGCTATTTTTGAGGTCTCTGATTGTACGTCAAATCAACTCTGCAGCGTTTCCAAATTCGTGGCCAACATCTCCAAATCGTCGTCAATACATGAGAAAATGTTGCCTCATGCGCGTCAATGGTACTCAGAAGGTCTAACATACCGTATGGTTTCAAGATGGGGGATCTGGCCAATTTCCACAAAGCTTCGCCGCGCGCTTGACATGTTGCCTCGCCCTCATATACCGATGCCCAGGCCGAGAGAGCAGCGATAACTTGTAACATACCTTGCTGAAAACTTCTCAACGAGCTGCTGAAGTGCCTCATGGGTAGATTTTCCAACAAACATAATACCTTTCTCAAAACTGTGTGGAGCTGTATCAGTGTTTGAACGCATAGAAGTCCAAAGATTCGCTTCTACTTCTCTTTGTTTCTGCTCCGACGAATTATTTAAGCCATCGATCATTCTGGCCACTAATTGCTTAACATCAAGGAGAAACTGCTGAGCAGAGTAGCTCTAAGACTTTGCTTGATCTGGGCTGCATTGACAAAGCTCTTTCCTGAGCGAGAGATCATGCGTATACCATCCGCTGAGAGATCTCAAACTCTGATTATACTTCATTCCAAGTGCTTAATGTGCATATATGCACAATCAAGCGCATCTTCTTTAAAGAGTACAGGAGAGCCAGCATGCGGGCAAAGGCCTATCATCAGCTTTCATGAAATAGTTATTTTCTTTTTTTAAGATGAGAGATGAGATCACTAGTTGATTTTTACGCGCTGACACCATCTTAGTTACTTCCCCTCACGCCAACACTTTCTACAATCCCTCTGGTGTTTCACAGCGTCTGGACTGTCATTTTTGGTTTGCATTCGAAATAGTGCTGGTACTAAACTACCAGCCAAGCTGTATAGTTGCTACAAGATCTAGCACATCTACCCTTTTCTTCACCGCAAAAGCCTATGACAACACCAAAATTGTGAAAAGCAAGTGCCATTACCTTCTTCCTCAACATCAATCGGCCGGGCAGTCATCTTACGGGTAGGGTTAGGAAAGCCATATTTATGACTGCCAGGGAAGGAAATCTTCTCCATAGATACCAGCTCTTCACACAGAACTTAAGCCATGATTTATGAGGATAGAACATGTTCAACGTCCTCGATAGGTTCGGCGTCGGACGTGGAGACGATTGCTTTGTGATGTCGCATCGATGATAGTATTGACTCTGACTGTTGCCACTGTAAGAAAGCAGTATCATCGAAGATCTAGTCTTGCATATGTGAAGAGAACATCCATTCCACATATATCATGTTTCAAACTTATGCCATCTCCCAATCGTATGCTTACCTATCATCCATGTTGAGAAAGCTTCGGATCCACGAAGAAGGATTTTGAGCATTCATGCCAGCTGAATACTCCAGATAACTTCACAACTGCAGCTCCAAATCAATATCAGGACACCTTTTGTCGACTTGAGCATCGCTTCCTCCCTCAATACATCGTTGTTTTGGCAGTTCGCATTGCGAAGAATACCCATTTCAAGGCGTGGGAGACGAGAGGGGACCGAAATAGCCGAATCGCGGCTTTCGAATCTGCCGGCCATGTTTTCAGCTATTCTTTACCGCGTCCTTATGATTATGATTGGCTGTGCTCATTGTTCCTGCCACAAGACATTACATTCATATCTCTGTAATCCAAGATGGTAATTCGGGTAAGTTGAGCGATACTTCTTGAGCCAATCTTCTCAAACTAGAGATGTACGAGATCTAGCTTTAAATAGTTCTGACATACATAAATGATTTGGTGGAACGGTATCATGGAGCATTTGAAAGCCTATAAAGATCTAACCATATGGAGAAGCATCGCATAACGACAGTTCTTAATATAGAACTAGATCTAGTGTAACAAGAGTATTTGCTCTACTTCCCCTTTGATCCAATACCCATGCGCCGGGTGGCTATCTGATCATTTCAAGGCTGACTGGCTGACTTTGATGACCATTAAGATTTCAAAGCCGGCAAAACCACAACTGGATCCATAACTGCTTTTTGAAATGCGGAATTGAACTAGAAATTCATTGGATACGGTGAATGTCAATCAATGCGCGAAAGGTTACTTCCTTCGAATTCCACCTGCCAATGTCGAGACGGTATGTCATGAATAGCCGCAGAGCTCACCCATCCATCGATCTGCATTAGAAAACTTCAAAGATCAAGGTCAATGGTGTATACATAACACTCATGTTAAAGTAAAAAAAATGTATGAAGCTCTAAGTTTTTCCCAATATCTGTTTGATAAATTTCTCCTATCACCATAGGGAACTAAAACATGCACACACCTATATATATAAAGGCAAACTAAGTACATAGGGTATCAATCCTTATATCCATCGACTATCTGAATTAAAGAGAAAAGAAAGCCCTGGGTATATTAGAAATGGTGTAATATGCATGCCCCTGCACACATTCCAAAACATAGCAAAGGGTCCGACTGAATCAAACCCGGTACCACCCCCTTTCCACAGCGAGTTAAGCAGTCGAAGTATTGATGCGTTGATCTGTACATGAACTCCTGGCCGTCTATCTCAACATCATCTCGTAATGGAGGGGGCTTTCACGTAAAATGCAAATGCGATTGTTCTAGCATTTTGTTTCGTTAACATCGTATCGTACAGTAATAATTAAAAGAAGATCTGGAATCTTCGTATTATACATAGCTGATTCGAATATAGTTAATTATAATGAAATTATGTTTATGTCGATCCTGTTGTTCCTGTATATCCGATGATTTCTCGGTCGTCGTCAACTAATCTTCCGTATCTGGATAGATATTAGTACTATACCCGAATAGAAACGTAGACGAGAGTGGAACTTACTCAAGCATTAATCTGAAGAACCACACTTCTAGGTCTTCGTTTCTGAGCACATGATCTGCCCAATCTCTTCCCTGGAGGGCAATTCGTTCTGCTTCTTTCTTCCCAACATCTTCTCCCGCAAACCATCGTACTGCCTCAACCCATTCATCGCCTCTTAAGCTTAAAGGGATATAATGCACCCAAGGCTTCAGCCATTCCTCATGCCATTCTCTGAAGACAGCCATTTTATATACCAGACTTTTGCTCTTCAAGAACGCGTAAAATCGACCACTGAAAGCATTTCCATCCATATCAAGAAGATACTTATACTTCCATGCATCTTGTTGATTCGCCGCCTCCTTAACATCAAAGAAATTCTTTTGGGCTTCGCAATCCCCAGGATCGCATTGCCCAACGTGGGAAAAGAAGATGTCAAAAATTTCCTTAAAATCACTTCGTGGTACACTCTTCACCTGCCAATCTTCCTTTGTCTCTTCGCCTCGATTGACCAAAATCTTTGCTTGATCGCCAGCGTTGACTTTTTGTACCACTTTTTGCCTGTGTTGCCGTCTCCAGCCACCATCTCGACTAAAGCCTCCGGTTGTCGAACCTCTCCAGTATATTTTGTCTTTCTTATCCTTCCATGCCTTGTCTTCAGCTTCCTCATATGGTACCTTGCCATACCAGTACCAAGGAGATGGATATAATATATCGGAGAACGACGAGATCTTTGATTGAGAGAAAATCGGGAACAAGTCATGCACGATATTAAAGGCGTTGGGACGATCGAAAAATCCGAAGGATTCGCTAAAAGAAGGGGATTGGCAAATATCTGAGAACGCAGTTTGGTTATACACAAATCCCAGCTCCGTCACGGCATAACTACCGTAATTGTCCTCTTTTGTTCCATCGTTGAGACTCCTCGCGGCACTATCTGGAGGGCAAGACATCCTTGAGTGGGTCCAAGTTGGCTGATGAGAAAAAACGTTGAATCGTGTAGTCTTCACTTCCGGCACTCGCAGGCCGTCGCTAGCGACATCAATCGATCTAGGAGACCATGAGTTTCTGGGTGCTTCAATAGAATTCGCATTCGGCATATTCTGATCTTTTGCAACATGTACTAGCCGGGCCAAATCTTCATATGGCACAACCACACGAGGTTCATCGTGAATGTTGAAGCAAAGATCCATGTCGGGGAGGTACTTCAAAAATGGCTTCATCATTCCTACCGTAGCGTCTTGTTGCCATTGATTCCCTCCCTCAATCTTTGTAACCTTCCCTCCTCTAATTAACAATCCTATGAGATTATTAGGAAAACCCAATGCCTCTCGTGCTCTCCCTCTGATTGTTTCCGGTTTTAAACCCCAAAATGGCGTTAAGGATGTATGTATGTTGTCATATTCGTCGATGAGTTTTACACCTTTTGACTTCGCGAAATTATACCATTTGTCGAAATTAGGGGGCGGAGGTATCCCATATCGTTTTCTATATTCTGCCACTGCTTCCTCCAATGTCTTCGATTGTTTCGCTTTTGTATTCTCGAATGCTTTCTCATTATCCTTGATTAATTGATAAATTGGATGCGAAGGACCAATATGATACGAAGCTTCCTGCGGTTTCTTGATATCATCAATGGAAGTAGATATTCGATTGGGTATGCTTGGCTGTTTCGGTTTCTGATTAGAGGATGGGAGAGAAGTCGAATGGTATGGAAAAGGCGCTCGCAGGTAGAATATCGAGAATGTAGCCAAGGTAAGAATGCTAATCAGCAGTAGAAATTGGCGAGACTTCATTTTCCGCCGCGTCTTCATTATCATTGCGCTGAGAGAAGGTCTTCTTGTCTCATCATGTCCATCGAATGGAACAAAGTGCACTTGTTCAGCGCGATGTTGAAATGCCGCACTTGAGCTCCTACGACGAGTTTGTCCAGCCATAGTAACGGTTGGGCCAGAAGCAGACTCTTTGTACTCTTTACTGCGACTTCCGGGTGCTCGTGAGACCCCCTTGTTCTTTGGATAATTGTTAATTTATCCTTGCACAACGAATGCGGTCTTCCTGCCGACGAGACGCGCATATGAGTGGAGTGGATAAAGTCGTATACGAATATGATTAAAACAAAAGGGAAATACAGTATAAAATATAACTGTTTGTCGCGTGCGTGTGAGTAGTGGCGACGAATTGAAAGTTTCGTAAGATATTTTTCTCTTCTTTGGCTGAATTGAATTGCTGGCGATTTACGAGTATTTTCTTATAATACTTTCGTCCTAAAGCTGGTTGTAGTGGGGATTCCTTCCGATGTTCTGGCCACAACCACAATGCTACCATATGAACCATACTCGAAGCTCCCACTACCTAGTAGATAAATAACCCCGAGCCAATGTTCCATTCTTTCATTTCTTGGAAAAAGTTATGTTAATTTCGCCACATTATACAGTCCATAGTACTCCTTTTTCGTGTTATGAACGATTGTGCAAAAAGGAGTTGTGTCTGAGATTCTGAGCGAATCCGATCCAACGAAAGCTCGCTCACTATCGGGATTGAAACCTTGGAAGTATTTTGTTGTGGTTCTACCAGGAGTCAAGGACGCTCGAAATCAGGTATAATGCATTTTGTGGTGTAGTAAAGTAGGCCATGATATGGCGTGATGCATTCCTTCATTCACTTTCTATGTCTCAATGTATTTTCCAAGAATTTGTATGCATAGGTAGGTAGATGAGAATATCTTCGGTGTTTAAGCCAAAAAAAAAAAAAGCTTAGGATAAGGTAATATTGATGTTTACGCCACGAACATGCATCTTGGGTCTACACATTCAGGAGTTCTCATAGATGGATGCTACAACATATTTGCTCAATGCCGATGTAACATAACATATGGGTAAACAAACTACCATAAGCTGACAGTAGCGCTATACGCGCGCCTTAGATTATACCGCCTGAATTGCCTGTTGCTAAATCGAATGGAGTAACTTCGCCAATGTGAAGTGTCGTTTGTGTAGATCAAGCTAGAACATCATGAAAACAAATAAATATCACTTTGCACGATTGGAGAACAAAAATTATAAATCATGAGATTATATTGACTTTTGGTAATAGACCTATCTATTCCTCAAATGAAGAATTCGAACCATGCGTAAAGCAAGTACGAAATGGGTATATTCAGCGACCTGTTCTAGATATTACTCCAACCCCGGAAGCTGGGTCCCCTAGATGGCTACATTTCTCATGATAACTTGTATTCATTTATTGGTATTTTTCGTCTAGTAGAAGAAACCGAGGACCTTTCCGGCAACGTGCTTGCGTCTAGCCTCTTCGTGGTCCATGATACCAGCGGAGGTGGTGAGGACGATGTGTCCGAATTGACGGGATGGCAAAAGCTTGACAACCCACTTCTCGAAGTCCTCAATCTTGACGTTGTATCTTGGGGAGATAACACCGGTCTTGTTAAGACTATATCATACAATTAGTAATGTGTTCTCAATAGTAGGGTGGAAGTTGTTGCTTACCGGCCGTTCAATTGAACAACGACCTTTCCGGAACGGTGGTCATCAACCTCCTCGAATTCTCCAATGTAGCCTAAAGAGAGACATTAGTATGTTGCGAAAGATTAAACATATAACTTCATAAATAATAATCAGAGAACGTGTAAGATCCGCGCAGTTTGATATATCGGCAACTTAAAGGACTTTGATCGTGTGGAGTTGAGATCATTATCTAGTTATCATGCCGAATGAAGGAATAAGAAGAAAGATTTGTCGACATACCGTGCTTTTGCATGACACCGAGGAACTTGACGATGACCTTGGAGGATGGGCGGATGAGAACTTGACGCTTTCCGGCCTTCTCAGCGTTGTTGATGGCATTGAGCGCATCGTTGAGGACTGAAGTCTTAACCATTTTGACGGATAGAGATTCTCAAATAATCTGCTTGATCAAAGATGAGGTATCTGCAGGGTCGATATGTTAGCCTTCAAGATTTCTTAAGCATAAAGAGTGCCCTCATGATTGACAAGAGGGTTCTAAAGCTCGTGTCGAATGATAGAATGAGTAGTGTCGACATCTTTCAACTGCTATGGATTTATGGTGATAAACAAAATAGGCCGAAGCTTATCGATTATCGAAACCAAAGAATACCACAATTACAGTTGAGTAGATGATCGATTTGCTCCTCTTCGTCAATCATGAAGGACTTTCTGAAAAAATTGCCATCGTAGCAGTATTTACACACCTCGTTATAGAATGGGCGTTGAAGTTGTCGTGAGAAGGGAATTCGGAATAAATTTCAAGATCGTGAGATTTTCAATTAAAATTTACTATGGAGAATTTTAAAATTCATTGTGGGAACTTTCGTGATTACCTAATTGGTCGCCTGTGCTAGGGTCTCGCTAAACGCAGAATAATTACAACACAAGATTCTGAAGCTAATTTTCTCCATACATTAAAATACAAATATATCAACATACTCTTCGAGGACCTAAAGATATCATCACAATCAAGATGGTAAGTTGGTTTTTTTGTTATTTTTTGGTCGAAAAGGTTCATCGATGTATGCGCCATTGGCGCAATGAAGTCGCACATCTGGGATATATCCCCCACCAAAATACGAAATTCAATGAGATGGGTTTTTACATGAAGTAATCGTCGCTAACAATCATCCCCTCATAGTCTGACGTAGAAGAGCCAACCTCCCCAATTGTCGCCGAGGCCGATGAGGTCGAAGTTTCTGGAGATGCATCCAAGGGACAAATGTCCGTTATCGACGCATTGAAGGGTGTCCTCAAGCTCGCACTTATGCACGATGGTCTCGCCAGAGGTCTCCGTGAAGCCTCCAAGGCTCTCGACCGTCGCCAAGCACACATGTGTGTTCTCAACGAGGCATGTGAGGAGGAAGCATACAAGAAGTTGGTCGTTGCTCTCTGCTCCGAGCACAAGATCCCCTTGATCAAGGTTCCAGACGGAAAGCAATTGGGCGAGTGGGCTGGTTTGTGTAAGTATATCTGGTATACGATTACCTGGGGCTATAACTGACAAATGTTTAGGTGTTTTGGACCGTGAGGGTAACGCACGCAAGGTTGTCAACTGCTCCTGCGTTGTCGTTAAGGATTGGGGTGAGGAGTCTCAAGAGCGCACCATGCTCCTCAACTACTTCCAAACCGAGCAATAAATACGCCACGGAGATGGAGTTTTTACAGCGGACATACATTGTATCATTCGGATTTACACACACATAGCGTGGATTACTGGTGGCAATGACATTGGCTATGGAGCATCAAAATTTCGTCCTTTTTCGCACAGTGAACGCACGTGAACATGTATCTTCAATGGCCTATTTTATAACCTTCTACCGGTCGCGCCGCATTTTTTGACCCATGCTTCTGCCGTTTGTGGAGAAAGATTATTAATTCTAATCAAGCTAGGTTCTCAGCCCTATCCATGGGCTCATCTAGAACCTTTTCATGCACTCCATCGAGATAACGCAAACAACGCCCAACACCCTTCAGCTAGTAATTTCATCACCCCCTTACAATGCACATCCCATCCACCAAAGTCTTTCTCGTCCTTGAATCAGCTTCCAATAGTTATTCCTCGCTCCATTTGATTGCTCCTGCCTACTTCCTCCCTTCAACCATAACAATATGATAGCCAAACCCCGTCTTCACTTCTCTATACTTCGGCTTCGCCGTAGTACTGGCTTCCATCTCAAAAGCCACTTTCTCAAACTCAGCATCTAAATCTCCCCTCCCCTTCCATCCCAATGCACCTCCTAGGATAAAACTCCTTGTCAGCTTCTTCTCCTGAAATCCTCCTCCACTCGAAGGAAATATCTACAAAAGTGACCTAGCAAACAAGAAAAAAAAACCTACCAGCTCTCGCCTTATCCTCAGACAACTCCCGAGCCACACTATCAAAGCTTGCGCCCGCCTCTAATTTTTGGAGAGCTTCCGTCATTTTACTATGTTTGGAGCACTATTGTAGATATGCATATCAATATCCCGTCCACTGATCATTCCCAATCACAAAGGAAGGAGTCAAAGATCAGGTGACGCACAAGTATATGTCGAACATTAATTTGCTGGGCTCCTTTTACTTTCGTTTCTTTCGCATCGCCCGTGTCGTTTCCTTTTCCTTTTCCTCCTTTCCCGGCGGCTTTCTTGGCTGGTGGCATGTTGATAGTTTGGGCGATGTAGAATACCGGATTTTTATTTCGTTTTTCGTTGCGATGAAGAGCTGGATGGATGTCTGAAGCTGGATGTTGTCAGCGGAGCGTGACTTTTTGATATCATTGATATAGGCTAACCGAATGTGAATGGAGGGGCATTTGATATGCTTGCTAGGACCTCGGAAAGAAAGTCCGATGATGTGATCAAAAGTTTGACTTCACATACAATTTTATTTGAAGAATGTTTCTCTGAGTTTTCGTTTTTTTCGTACATACAATCATTTAGTCGTTCTTATAGGATATTATTTTATTTGTTTCATGTATTTATTATAGTTGTACAAACAGTTTCCTTTTCCTTCAATACCTTCACTCTTGCTTGTATCATATTTATATAGAGTTCATACATTTTGTCCGAAAACCCTCCCTCTCTAGGAAAATCACCTATCCAGCTAGACATTATTCAACACTTCACTACATACCCAAGAATGACTCCATCTATAGCTCTCGATGCTACCGGCGCATGCTCAACCTCCCTTTCATCCACCAAACCCTCCTCACCCCCCGACTCCTTCCATCAACTCGTCGCAGACCTCTCTCAAATTCTCGGGCCATCTTCCGGCCTCACATCCGCGGATGTAGATGTGCAGCAGCTTCGCTCCCTAATGGAGCGTTACATTTCCAACGAAGACGAGTGGCGAAAATACGCATTTGCAGATTTAAGCAGAGGCTACACGAGAAATCTAGTAGATGAAGGGAACGGGAAGAGTAATTTGGTACTGGACTCCTGCCCCTCTCGTTTCCGCTCTTGGTACTGCCGAACTAATCATAAATCTCTGTCTAGTTAATTCTCGTCTGGAGTCCAGGAAAAGGCTCACCCCTACACGACCACGCAGATGCGCATTGCCTTATGAAAGTCCTCTCCGGAACTCTCTCCGAAACCCAATATACATTCCCTTCCATCTCCACCTCCGCCTCCGGATCCACTCCCTCCACATCTTTCTCATCGGCATCCCAGCCTTTCAACACTCCCCCCACAATAATAAAAACTACAACCTACACCACGAACCAAGTAACCTACATGTCCGATGATCTTGGCCTCCACAGAATATCCAATCCCGATCCCGAGAACGTGGCTGTGAGTTTACATCTATACACACCCCCGAATGCGGCGAGAGAGGGCTGCCATATTTTTGATGAGAAAACAGGAAGGAAAAGCCATGTTACACAGTCTAACTTCTACTCGGTATTTGGGAAAAGGGTCGGCGGGCAGGTGTAAATTGTTTTGTATGATTGTTTTGAAGATTTAGAGATAGAAGAGATCTAGACTTTGTTTTGTATTTTGTCAAATATCTAGAGATGAGAGGAGATGTAGATGCAAGTTTAAACTGTACGGTATCTATAAATTGGGATGGAACATACGATACCTCATTTGATGTCCTTGGATATCATTCCAGAAGCTTTTTAGATCACCCTTAACCACACAATACGGCAATACAATGTCTATCTTAGAGAGTTGGACATTATGTGTCAGACGCTCCAGGTTTCTACAGACTGTTAAAACAATGCTTGGCTTGGGGTTGGACATGCAATGTCAAATTGTATGATCGAGCTGTCAAAAGTACACCCAGCTCGATATATGAAATAGATAATGTGAAGCATAATGGACACTCACACCTCGTTATATTATCGAGGCATGACAAGCAACTGTAAGATAGGGATAAGGGGGATGAATCATTATTCACGTCAAAATTTACATCAGGGTACTGTTTCATGAATTGCATTTTTAACATATGTACTTTTATTCATGCCACATTCGGAAATATATAGTCTATCTATCAACAAGTCATTGCTCAGTATTTCTAAGTCCATGTCTTTCATATGCATCATAGAATAAATCTATCTATTCGATGAGCAACAAATCATACCAGATCTGACCACGGAAAATTTTGCCACAAACTCCAACCTCTAACTGTAACAATCGCTTCAACGCAAGTGAAAAAACTATCTGCCGGAAGAGAAGTCTGGTTGGTAGACCTGGACGCCTCCTTGCTGCATCAACTCCCGAAGAGCCATTGTAGCATACATACTTGAGCCGAGACCAAATTTGACAATAACTGCAAGTCGAGCAGGTCTTGCTTCCTCGGCAACTGCCTCCACAGCTGGTACGGTTGCCATTTCAGTGTCAGTGGATGTTGGCTGAGGTGATTCGGATGATTTGGTGTCTTCTTTGATCTCAGTAAAAACTACGGCGGAATTGCCGTCCTTCTTATCTTCAACTTCCACAACTTCGATGACTACTTGATCTTTCTTGTTTTCGCTAACAGGTCCCTTCGAGATCTCATCAGCAGATCTTTTGAGACCAGCCGAGACTTCAAGTTTGACGCCTCCCTCTTGAGCCTCAGTGTCATCATCAGATTCGTCCAATGGAGTTTCAGTGACCTTAACCTTCGACTTTTTCTCGATGTCTGCCACTCTGTTATTCAAGATGTTTGCTTCAATAAGCTCGTTCTTCGAACCGAGAGTTTGTTGAGTTCTAACTCCAGTGCGACGACCCTCATCATCCGCAGAAGTTTGAATGAATGTTTCATTATAGATTGGTTGCTTGATAGCATCCACATCGACAGGCTTCAATCTTTCTACCTCCCATGCTTCAGCTGCAGCTTTGTCTTCTTCGGCAAGTTTGCTGGGTAGTGCTTTCCAAGCATTATGCTGAGCACTACCACCATATACAGCATGATTTTGGCGACCTTGTTCTGCAGCATCGGCCATGTGACGAGCACGTCCACCTTGTTGTCTTCCACCTTGGTTGTACTGAGCGCCATTATCTCGATGTCCGTTCTCCTGTTGATTGTCATTCTGATGACGGTTATTCTCTTGGAAGTTTGCATAGCCGTGTGGGTCGCCTTCTCTCCTAGCGTAGACGTGTGTTGTTTGAATATGGGAAGGCTCATGATCTTGAGGATTGTTCTTCTCGATGATCTCCAAGTCAGTCTCGACTAGCTGTTCGGTTTCATCGTGATAAGTTCTGACTTCGAAACTCATGCCCTCCTTAACTCGGCCAATAAGGTGTCTATAGCTACCACTAAGACTGAAGTCCTTGATCTTTCGACGCATATCCGCAGGATCCAGACCACCACCCTGCTCGCTAGCCATGAACTCCTTGTAAAAGTCTCCAATTTCGTTATTGGGGTATTCAACGTCATAGCCTGGCATAGGAAGGACAATATCAAATATGGTGAAGGCTCCACTGTCAGCTTCTTCGGCCGAAAGGCAGCGTGCACGCTGGAACACTTCATCGGAAGTAAGTGCGGCGTCCCCTCCAGATGCGTGAATCACAATTTCTCCATTTTCATCAACTTCATCTTTCTGTTCCGGAGCTTTGCTCTCTACTAAAACAAGGTCGCCCTCAATAACTTTATCTCCATAGCGTTCCCATCTTCTGGAGGCTACAATATTCCAAATGAAAGATTGGTATGAATGCACATACATAGTACGGAGATGGCGTGAAATGGAGAGTATAGCACCCGCATAATCGTTGCGCTTGCGCTCAGAAGACATGTGTTGAATGACAGCTCGCTCTGCAGAAAATCTTGGTGGAAGTGAGTCCCTGCCACTGGAGTTCCTGCCGGTTTCCCGAAATTTATGGATAGCAAGGGCACGCGCCATATCATCTCGACCAATGGTGCTGCTATCTTGGCCTGACTGGGCTGCTGCAAGTGCATCCTCGTTAAACGCGAGTAAAGAATCGACAGCACCGTTGAAGTTACCTTTCAAAATCAGTTTGCCGATTTCATGTGTACCGATTGCAAAGGTACCAAAACGTTGCAAGCCAAAGTAATTGAGAAAACCACGAGTTTGCAGGTGTTTAATAGCATCACCGACAACTTTTTCTGCCGATTGAACCTTTGTAGCATCGTCCATATCATTATCGTCTCCGAAATGGCAATCGCGCAGTGTGATGGTAAAAAAGTTACCCTCGAGATCGCCCAGTCTTAGTGGATACTTTTCATACTTAAAGTCGCCAACTCTGCACCGATTTCTTAACGTCTTGTTGAGCTCAGCCATGCTTGTGACATGGTGTCGAAAAGCACTAACACGCTGTGAGGTGGCTGCACGGCGATCTTTAGTACCTGCGTAGGCAAAGTCTTTGGCGCCAGTCCTAGTCAACTTAGACAGCAAGTTAATAGTCTTCATGGTGTCCTTGTTTTCCTTATAAAGCGTGAAGTGAAGATATTCACCACCAAGTTCTTCCCATCCAACTTTCCCCTTTGGTTTGGGCTGGCCATTTGGTTGACCCCGAAAGTTGCCACGACCGGCATTGTTTTGGCCTCTACCGCGCTGATTTTGTCCTCTGCCACGTTGTTGCTGCTGTGGAGCAGCCGCGAAGATACTGATAGAATTATCATCCAAAGCCTCAGTCTCCAGACGCGACTCAAAACGCGCACGCACAAAGCCATGAATGCGTCCACGGCGGGGTCTGTCGTCGATTGGTTCTGATTTTAGGGAGCCAAATGTAGCAGCTTTGGCATTGGGCTTCTGCTGTATCTTTTTATCCAACTCGATAATCTGGAGTGCCAGAGCGTCGCCAAAGTATTCAACAAGAATTTCCATATCGTTAGGTCGAATTTCTTTGATATTGACGACATTTGGTTCTTCAGCTGATGGCTGTGCAGTAACATCACCACTGACTGCAGTAACTGAAGTGCTTGGAGCCACAGAATCACTGTTGTTTGTGACATCTGCGGGAGTCGCAATTTCAGCTGCAGCAGAGCCAGTAGATGTAAGTTGTACTGATTCAGTCTGCTCCAAACCTCCTGCTGTTGGTTGGTTCTCTTTACCAGTCTCTGTTGAAACGGTAATGGCATTTGCTGCATTCTGTTCACAACCATTAGTTTTACGCTCTGCTAAAAAAGGCTAGATTGATCCAAGATATCTTGTGGGGTAGTAACTCACTCCGCGCTGGTTGTTCTGGGGAGCTTTAATATTCTTAAGGTGGACAACCTCGCCTCCTAAGGAAATTTCGTTGACCAGGAAATCCGTATATCTAATGCACCATGATTAATTAGAGTTCAAAATGAAGATAAAGTTACACTATTGATAGGATCGTATAGCCATATTGGCAATAACTACAATCCGTTTGACCACAATGAAAAGCGAAATGAAAGTAAGTGGACATCTCCAACGGATTCTGAAAGGCAAACGCCATAGTTTGTGGAAGGGTAAATAACAGAATTGTGAAAGCAGTCATCGTGAACCGCAGTGACAAACACCGCATCAGATTGGGGGGAGGAAAGACAAACAAACATACCTCTGCTTCAATATACCTTGAAATCCAGGGTTTTTCTTGTTGACATAATGAAGAATTCCAGATCGAACTTCTTGAGCATGTTCAGGTCGGGAAGATAATGGAACTTCAGAAACCAAACTTTGGCTTGAAGGATCAGTCTCCATTTTGTCGCTTGAATTTGCGTTTGGATTTGAACTGGTTGCGATATTCAATTGAGAACAAGAAGTTGTAGAGATTGGGGTAGCTAAAGAAGAATCGAGCTTCTGCCTCTTGCGAGGTGACGAACCTTGTTCGTTGCTTTCTAAGCTAGCCATATTTGTCGATAAAATTCACTTGCTAGTCTAAAATCTTGAACTGGAAAGAACCTCAAATTATCAAATTGGGAAGGTTCCGACGGGAAGGTGAGGTGAGAAGTGAAGACTGGAAATGAATTGAGATTTTCCTCCAGGTATATTTGCACGTGATTTTATTTCGCACTAACTACGGCAACCAGCCAATCCCGTAACTTATGCAGGCTATATGTAGGAGGGAAAAGATGCCAAAATTGATCACCCTAATAAATTCTGTAATAAATTAACTACAAATAAATTTATGAGGGTTAGTAGTCTTAAACAAACCCTTAAATAATCTACAGTTACAATGCTATTCAATCTTTTGATTCTCTGAATTGAAATGGAACAATTGGATTGTTGAAGGGTTTCGCCAGTGGTCAATTCCGGTCTTTTTTTTCTCTTACGTATAGGCAGGTCAAGATCAAATACAGTCAAATGCTCTTTCAATGTCCAAGATGGTTTTATTGTTTAAATGCAAATTCTACCTGAGTAGGTGAGAATAGAATGCTGTTGAAATCACTATCACGGAGGACCATCATAACTATCTTGATTCGTCAATTCGTTATATTATATTATGTATCATACTTCGTTATAATCATAGAGGGGCTCGCTCTTTCTCCCGGTCTCCTCCAACATCCATTCTTATCATGTTCATCACAACATCGTTTTGGCTCTCCACGTTGTATGTATCCTCAAACTAAGCATACTTAAGATAGTGTGGTTGGTTATGCTTCGAATGATAGTGGAAGCGGAAATGCATTCTCAAGTCTGTGAGTCGTACAATCCAGCAATTTATATGCAGGCTGGTCGTAAGACTTCAATTTCGATACGAAAGCCTTCCGAGCCGCTTCTTTTTTACCTTCCGAAGACTTATATTCTTTGTAAGCAGCTTCACCTTCGCGTGCCTTGATATCATTCTCAATCATCTTCTTATAAATCATGAAGTTGTCCATCTGCCACGGGGTTGGAATCACATCCAGGTCTTCCATTGTGCTTTGTCCTGAGAGTTCCACTAGGGTTATTGTGTTACGATAGATGTCAGGTCCCGCCGACAGTCTCAAGAGGACTTGGCCCCAACTTTCGATCTTATAGCTATACAAATCAGCATATATACATATAAATGTATAAATACCAAGCGATGAGTGTCAGAAATTTACTTACAGGCCGTCATATCGAACACCGAGTCTGGGTGCCCTTTCACTTTTCAATTTGTAGCCCCGCAGAAGTCTGATCACATTCCCGACACACATGAGCCGGCGAGCGTGGTATGCGCAGACTCTCGATTCGATGATGTGTACCCATTGTCTCTTTCCGGAACCTTTAATTTCAAACCCAGAAAGCATAGAAAATGTAACTGGTTTATCATTCACTCCCCAAGTAAACCCGTCCTTTGCATCAGGCACAATCCCATCCCGAACAGCACAATGGGTGTTGAGAAACCAACTGCTCATTTTCTGGTTAGCATTTGTGCTTTGAGAGGCATTTGTGTATTAAGAGGAATTTGTGTTTTGAGAGATATTTATGTATTGAAAGGAGTTTGTGCTTTGAAAGACATTTGTGTATTGAGAGGAATTTGTTCTTTGAAAGGCTTTTGTGCATTGAGAGGCTTTTGTACATTGAGAGGCTTTTGTGCATTGAGAGGCTCTTGTGCAATGAGAGGCTTTTGTACATTGAGAAGCTTTTGTGCATTGATAGACATTGAGAGGCATGGGGAACTTTCAACTTACGCTCCTGGCTCGAAATTCTCATTGGCTTCCTTCTCTGAAAATGTTGCGGCCCTTCTTATTTTCCACGTAGGACCATCTAATTTGGATATCTCAGAAGTGGTCTGTAGCTCTATGTCCCGAAGACAGCCAGATTCCTTCATGAACTTCAATCGCTCATCATCCATAGTATGAAATCTGTCACCGAAGGTTTCAATCCATTGTTCGCGAAGCTTTTGAGCTTTTCTCATAATCTGTCTGAATGAAGGTCCTTGGCTGAGAAAATTGTTCCTTACGTGTTGCAAAATCTCCTCTACTATCTTGTCCAGCCGGGCATAAGTGATAACCTCGAATTCTAGAGATGGACCTTCATCGAGTAGGTCATCGATCAGACTTTCCAGCGTGTGTATCTCATTGATTGGAAATACCGGCTTCCTCAATTCCTTGCGTATGAAGTCTGACTTTTCAAGACGGTAGTCATCTCCGTCTTCCCGTGGAGGATTCGACAACACTGATATCTTCGATACGCCGAACAAAAGAGACTGGCCCGAGGAATCCGAAAACGTTGGAGATAACGGCATCGAATTGAAAGGAGAGGTCAAAAATTGATGGAGCGGAGCTACCATAATATTAGCACGATATTCCACCTAAAATTTAAAATGCAGAAGTATTTTTTTATCTTACACATGTGAGTTCCTGCTGGAACTTGTCTCGATGAAATATTCTTTCCCGACTCCGGAAGCTGAACAAGACCATAAGTTTGGTCATCTTTTTCCCGAGTACCATCAAAGCCATCGAAAGCCAAGGTCTGCGTCACCATCGTCGAACTTTCGGTGTCGATTTCCTGTATTGTATCTAGATATATCGGTACCTTCGGCAACGTGGGTACCGTGTAATCTGAGAGGGCTTCACTCATCTTAATCGGTATGTTTCCACACTCCTCGGATGACATATGGAAAGCGTTACAGTATTTACAGATATCGATCAATTCTATCCTGGAGTCCTTACGACAAACAAGTGTTTCGATGGGACCTGCATGATCGCAACTTCTGGGAAATGGCGAACAGATAGTATGTGAATCCATGATAGGCAGGTTCAGAGGACAGTCACTTCCTCTTGAGATTTGTGTCAGTGCGATTCAAATTTCACCCCCCGAGATCAGTCAATGAGACACGATGTTCAATTGTCGGGGTTCACATTTTCTTCCGCATTTGAATCGCCATTGAGTAAACATGTTTCTTTCCAAAATTTGTTAATTGATTATTAATTATTTGTGTTTTTGGGATATTAAAAGGAAGGAGCAACTGGGCAGATTAGTGTCGAGGTAAAGTACATGTATGACTCAGTTTTTCCCTCAGCTGGATGATAATATTATGAGCAGACAGAACACTTGTAAGTTCAATGCAAAGTCCGAAGGATGATTCCTCACTGCTTATCTTCACAACTCTTTTTTGTACGGAGTATACACGTAGAATATCAAGTTTCGATGTCTTGAAACGGTGAAATCCAGATTTTCAAAGGATATCTCAAGTAGAACCCCCTTCCCTTTTTGTCAGAAGGATATCTCCACATTCTCATCTCAACCGAACAAGCAATGGCAGGTTAGAGCCAATGACAAAATACTTGGTATCATGATTTTTACGTCGTTGCGTGGGTATCTCCGTCAATTCTTCCACAAGATTCGACGTGGGATCTCTTTATTTCTTTGTTACGTTTTTTTCATTGTCAACATGCAACAATTGCTACCTTTTTATTTATGAAGAGGTACATCATCGTTACTCTCCGGATTTATTAGGAGCTGCAGTTGCCCACCGTAGATTGGAATTTTGTAGGTAATCAACCAGAAATTGTAATGTTAATCCCTCAATATACCAGGATATATTGTTTTTTGAATTTATGAGGGCTTTCGTTGCATTTAGAGGTTAATTCCGACTATAGTCCACAGATACATCAAACGTCAATTTTAGAGCGTTAATTATATGTCATCTCCTTCGCCGGACAATGCCTGATAGCTTCTCTCCCGTCCAAGAGAATAACAATACCTTGTTGTCATACTAAGCTTTCCTAGTGTATTTCACGAAAGTCGTGATGCTTTGTTACCAAATAAAACGTAGACCATCGCTTAAGCGGTAAGCTCCTTATTGCTGTTAAGCAAATTCTTTCAGAATGAGAACGGCAAATTCCCTATATATTGGGGGAATCTGCGTTGTTGATTCCTAATGTCGTTCAGATGCAGGTGCTTGATCCGGTCCCCGAGAACTACCAAGTGATTACTGTTCTGTCTCCTGCGGGGTTGCGTATCATTTCTATAAAGTTCCAATTTATGTATCAGAAAATCAGCAATTGAACTACATTTAAAGGAGTATATGATTGATCGCTGATCTTTAATCGAAATCAGTAATTCTTTCATTGGATGGCCAAAAATTAAGATCTATAGTTTGCAAATGTCTGGTTGCAATTGTATATCATGGAAGCAAACACCCTGCGGTATAATGCTCATAGTTTATATAATCTAGCCATTGAGATAAACCATACACTCACTCTAGCCATGCCATCATTCAATCTCTATCTTTTCTCCCGACTTCATCATAATACCGCCTTCACTCTGACTTACATCAAGCCCCATCTCTTAATTGAGAGAGTGGTGTTGAGAGTGAGATGTTTCCAGGGTGATGTTCATCGAACGATGCCATCATTTCGGAAATGCGACCGAGATCGAATCTATCAAGACGCGAACAAATTAGCAGGTGTGAGATAAGAGGCTCCTTCTGTACTGGAATAACCTTTTCCATCCTGCTTGGTTCTTCACTGGCAATTCATTGACTCTGGCCATCTGATCATATTTCATATCCGTCATTTCCTCTCTGGTGCCATTCATGAGAAGATCGCCAGCTCGGGGGCAGCGCGGCTTACGTGCCGTTACGATGTGTAAGGTGAGGTAGTGATTACCACTCTCAATCTCCTCAATCTCGACAGGTAACAACTTTTCGCGAAGCTACATTTAGTTAGCCGAGAGATTCAAAATGGCTAGGAAAGGAATACCTGAGGTATATCGTTCTCGAGCTCAATCTGGTATAGGATGAAGTCTTTTAAACGCTGACCTGTAGTTGTAAAGCCTCCTACGGGTAGTCGATGAACAATCTCTTTGACATCCCAGAATCTATGTACCGTTAGCTTCTTCTACGATGAGATAGAGCGCCTATTCATTAGCTTACCCTGCCCCTTCTAGCCAAGGCTTCAGATTGACCGCAGGAATTCCATCACGTGGACGCAATATTGCTTTATGGCGTTCCATGACTCTTTCCATCCAACCGGGTACTGTATCTGCAAGTTCGCTATCGTAAGATGGTCGCTTAAGGCGATCGGCAATATTATCAGTCCAGTCAGTTTGGGGTACGCTCTGGTGATATTCTTCACGATACACAGTAGTATGACCTGCCAATTTTGATCTCGGTCTAGGGTCAACTTCTAAGAATTCCACAACTCCACCAGGTTGGATAATTCTATTCGCCGTTAGTCGTAGTACCTAGTAAATCTTAGGGACTTATTCACAAGCGAACATCATCCAAAAAGCTCTTGTAACTCTCAACTCTGTCGAAGACATCTCTTCCACGGATAAAGGAGTATAGGTTATGTGGAATAGGATCTGAATGCGCTAGTAGACAATTGAGGTTTCGAACATTAAAGGCAGGGGCGGTTTGGGTTTGTGAAGAATTGACACGGCTGAAATAATCGGACATGTCCATTTCGGGAGTCGGAACAATGAAATCCCTATGAATTAATTAGCACGTTAATTCCAAACGAGGACAATCATCATACTTAAGTTGAATGTCTCTTTGCACACAAGACCAGTGGTCCGTCTCATCGATTCCCTCCACAGTCCAATCTGGTTGGTCTTCCTTAACTTTGAAACACCAACTCCCATCGCTACACCCAATCTATCGTATTTAGCACGATTCCAATGTACAGCAGAGAAGACATACCTCCAAAACCCGAGGTGGTCCTTGGTAAACAGGAACAGACCGAGGCTGCAGCTCCCCACTGACCGGTGTAGTCTTCGTCGATGAGCTCGGGTTGTATTCCCAATATGACAATTTTTCCTCAGATGTTAAGTTGCCCTTTTCTGAGCCCAATGAGCTTTGGCCCTTGATCTGTTTGATATCGTTCATTCTCGCTCTGAACTATTGAATGTAAAGTCAGCATGAAGTTCCAAACTCCCTCTAGCAATGCGGAGCGCAAGTCTCAAGACATTCAAGAATGACGAGAAGAACTAACGTCATGGTGGTATGCTTTTTTGATCAATCTCAATATTTCTGTGACTGACAAATCTTGTGTGTTTTTGGTTTGAAGATGGCTATGAGCATCAACCAGTTCACCATATTCATTGTAAACCATATAAGCTTTGCAAACATCGAACTCCTCACCCTCCTGGAAATCATCACACAACGAGTTTTCCGGTTGCTTCTTGCGAGATGACGATGATTTCATGCCCGAATTTTCCATTTTCTCACACGACTGTGTAGAAGTCGTGAAGGAAATAAGAGGAGAGCCTCCGCACGAGGAACGTTTCCGCTGTTGTGAAGGCAGGGCTCTAGAGATTCTTGTCAGCATGGTGTGTTCTGGATTAAGTACACCTTCCATTCGTATCAGTGTCTGCGTGTATCAACTATGTTTTGATCTTGCCATCATAACTTCCAGTTGAACTTTCGGGCTGAGAACATACTTTGGAAGTTGTGGATCCTCGGGTCCATGGCCATCAAAACCTCCTAAGGCAGATATTCTTGGGGATGGAGATGAAGCTCTCAGCTCAATGATTGATACCACACTGTTGGATCTGCCGTGCTTTGGCGACAATTGTGCAATATCATCAATTTCCACCTGGAATACCTTTCCTGTGTGAGAGGTAAAAACCAAGGGCGTGAAATGTTGTTGCTCACATTCATGCTCCATGATTGCGAGATTTGATGAGTTGATGGAGAAAGAAGAAAGAAAAAGATTCAATGAGTATGGTTGACAAGAGAAACAAAACCACCCATTAAAAGATGTGAACTTGAAAGAATCTGCCGAGCAAGATTATCCGGCTATCAATGCTGATGATTGTGGTGATGAAAATGAGAAGGGAAGTCACGACTGGTGGCCAGATCGAAGCAGGTTGGTAATATCTCAGACTCCACAATCCACCATTTATTCTGGAAGTCAATGGCCGACAAAAATTGTATTTAGAATGCAGCATGAAAGCTTATAGCAACTAGGGAAATAATAAGATTAAAAGTGATATACTTTCTTGCTTTAAATTCTCGTTCAAATCTCTCTTGAAAGGTCCATGACAAGGTACTGCTCTGTCACGTGTGACTCTCACATCTATACATCGATTGAATCCATCAACCAAGTTTTTGTATTGGTTGTATTGTATCTATATCCCTCGTAGAGTCTAGATCCGAGAGTTTAGATTCGATTACTAAAGTCTCTCATACCACAACTCTTCGCGTTCACAACCTCGACGAGAATCCCCCAACATGTTTCAAAAACTTCAACTCCATGGGCTTAGCAATCAGATCCTCATCCTTCAGCTTCTTGCCAAAGGCTTTGAATTCCTCCGAAGATCCATGGGCTGCGATTGCAGCTTTGTCTTTGTAACTATTAATTTATTCATCAGTTTCATAAAACTCATATGTAGCAGATGATGTCAACGATATCAAACTCACCTCTCAAACATAATGATTTCTACAGCACCGGTCTTTTTGTTGACTTCTTTCTTAATCTCATACTTCAATGTCCCAGGTTCAGTTGCCTTGATATGTGTAGAGATTTCGTTCAGGAGTTCCACAACCTAGTGAGGTATAGGGGTTAGTTGTCACTAGAGCACATGTCGGGGGAGATCGACGCTCACTCTATCTGCTTTTCCCTCCTTGGGAAAAATGATTGCTATCAGATCTATTTGTGACATGATGAATTGGTATATGGAATAAGTACGATATGGTGTATTCCTCTTGCTGATAGTGAGGTTCATATCTCCGTTTGTTCGGTTGTAGACCCCTCTAATTCGGATGTGTTCAAGGATTATTCAACCTCGGCATTTTTTGAAGCCAGCCAATCATAGTGGAGTATGGATCTACTTGTCATGTAAGTGTCGATTAAGAACTGATTTCATTCGCCATCTACGGAGAACTGAATATATAGTTACATTCAGATTGGTTTTGAAATGAGGCTTCTTTTGTTGAAACTTGCGAATGCACCACCACAGAGCGAATCTTCAAAGGCGCATTCCGTGCCCTTGATATGATACCAAGATGGCTATAAAAATGATTTTGATGGTGGCGATGATATTACTAATAGGGTGATGTATAGTGAATCATAATCTAGGTTGTTGTCAATGTACTATGATATTAACATTGTATTTATATTGAAGCTAAAACATAATATAGAAAGTGATAAAAGGGGGAGGGACGGGGGACAATCTTGCTAGCGAGGCTCTTTCTGGTCCCTAAGAACCCTGGCATTGATAAGATTGGGGGGGAGGGGGTTGTAAGTATGCGCGCATTTTATCATAAAATAGGCCTTAAATCTTACACCAGATATACAAGACAAAGACCTAATGAGAAGTTAATAAATTCGATTATCCCTCCATCACTAAGCCAATTTTTCACTTTCCAACTACAGCATCGCCATTGTAAAATTCAAGCACATTATGTAATGCCATACAAGATTCATATAGATAAATGTATAGATAGATTGGTAGGTAGGTAGATAGCTAAGAATATGTAAGTAGTACAGTTGGAACGAGAAGCCTTGAACAGTCGCTACTCATTCGCATACGCAAATTGCATCCCCTTCAACCGCTCAGTTTCGCTCACTCTTGATGCTCCCCAAAACCATTTCTCCTATACCCAAAAAAGAAGCCGCTTCGCCGAACCCGATTCAAGAGGAAGAAAAACATGGCGACGCCGGTAAATGCAGATGATTGCGGATTGCGAGGTGAAGAGAGGTCGTTGATACAAAGGGAAAGTATAGGTAGATGGTATGATGATAAAATTGAGGAGTAGATCTTTCTCATATCTGGTAGAATTTCATGTAATAACGTAATCGTCTCGTATCGTCAGGGCTCAAGGTCGTTGTATGTAATGTATCATCATGGTGTGCTTTAGCTTTTTTCTCGCCGCCAAGTAGATTTGGTCTACATTGGTTTGCTATTCCATCCTCTGATATCGGATAGACTTTGCGATTATAACGTCGTAGAATGATTCGTGAAGTTAGATCACCAGCCCCATACGGTGGCTAAGAAGTGTGCCATGTTCACACGTTTGCCTCGCATCTCGACCATCCAAGGATGTTCTAACATTCGCCAAGGTGAGGCACGACGAGTAGGGTCTTTCTCGAGACTAATTTGAAGTTAGTATGACTTTTTTCACTCAGATGAACTAGGCCTGAACATACCAACACTCGATAAAGTATTTGAAGCTGTCACTCCATTTGATGCCGGCATCGGGTTCGTCCTTCAATTTTGGAATGGGTTGTCGAACAATGTATGTTAGAAGGTCGATCAATCCAGCACGAGGTTGCATTTCTGACCCATCTGCTGGAAATGGGAAGCGATGTTGGGCTACTTCCAAAAGTGTTACACCAGTTGACCAGACATCGGAAGTGATGGTGTATGATTGACCAGTGATTCGTTCAGGCGCCATGTAATAAGATGTGCCAATAAAGGTATTTGCGTCACCCTTTGTACCGAACTCACCACTTACACCAAAATCACAAAGTTTTACTTGACCATCGCGACACAGGAGAATATTGGAAGGCTTGATATCTCGGTGAATGATCTTCTTCCCATGAAGGTAGGTCAGACCATTCAGGACACCTTCGGCAACCTTTCCGAGGACCTTCTCACCAGTGCGACCACCAAGTTTCTTTACTTCACGATAGATCGAGTCGAGAGAACCACCTTCGCAAAATTCCATAGCAATGGAAATGGTAGCCGTCGATGGTTCTACGAAAGCTCCGTAGTAGCGACAGATGTGTTCGTTAGCACAGCCCTTGTTGAAACCTAATTCACGGACGATTTGTTTCTTGACATCAGGATCGGGATTTGTGGTAATAATCTAAGAGAATCAGTAAACGGCGTAAAGGATGTTGTGAGACGTAAAAAATTACCTTTAACGCGAAGACGGTCTTTCCACCCTTCAGCATACATCTAGTTACTGCACCTCCTGCTCCCTCTCCCAAGCTTCCGAGTTCCTCGATCCTCTTCTCCATACTTGCTATCCGCCATCCATCATCATCTAAATCTTCGACATCTAATGTTCTCCCTTTTTCTAAGCTGAGTTTGTCGAATGCTTCAAGCCCATTCATGCTACCATCTCGCTCCATGCCAACACCTCCCTCACTCCTTTCCGAGTATAATGAGCCTACAGCTGATGACGGGTCGGGTGTACCTTGCGGCTTGCTCAAACCATATTGCGAGGCCAATGAGAATGCAGAATACTGAGAACCTGCAGATGTTGGACCACTTCCCTTCCCATCCATCGGCCCAAAGCTACCTGATCTTGAATGTGCCGCACTACTTTCGCTTCCTCCACTTGCAGATTGTCCTGGTGCAACTGCACCCCTTCCAGATTGTTCATATGGTGTAGCATTACTTCCCATAGGCGTGGCTAGTTGTAATCGAGGTAATGCCGGTCGCGCAGGCATCGAGCCAGGCATTTGAAGTGTGAGACCTTTTGTTGCAGGAGCATTGACGGGCTTAGCATTAGGAGAAGGTGGTATGGCCAGGCCCAACCTAGGTGTTCTTGCGCCGCCATTTTGTCGACTACCTGGAATTGGGGGACGTAATAGTGGAGCTGGAGAAGACATGTTGGGTAATGGGTTGAGGGAGAGATTGCTCGAGGTCTTCGAATCGGTAGTGTGATCTTCGTATTGTCTACTCATATTACACTCAGAATAGTCGAAAGGTTGCGGCGTAAAAATGAAACGGATACGGCAGGATTCGAAGTCGTTGCCGTTGTCTTAAGTTCCGAATCTCGGGTCACACCGTTGCCGGTGTTCTTTATGTTATTGCACTGATCTTGCATCGGCATGCAGTCCACCGCTGCAAGAGACCGTTGTTGCAAACGAGGAAATGCTTTTATATGGTCGAAACGGGTCCGAGGTCCGTCTTGTGACTGATCTCAATTTTTGAAAAGTTGGCTAGGCTGGATGTTGGATAAATTGAATGAATAGTAGGTAGAGAAAGATTTGTTATGTAAAAGGATTTTTGTGACAACTCTCGTAAGGATGGTAAGGCAATTTGTTCCAACTTCCAGTTCCAGTTTCCAATGTTGGGTAGGTACTCGTAATAATCTGCGGGTATTCAAACCGAGACTCGTTTCCGTTTCAAAGCTTATCGTCACGAAGTGTGGGTCGATAAAATAGTAAATTGAGGGTATGGTTCTTGGGAGGGATTTGGTGGAAAGAGGGGAAAAAGGATATTTAATAATCCTTTGTATGGTAATATTTGAAACAATTGGAGAGGATCTTCTTTTTAATCGGAAGACATATAAAAGTCGGTATATTATATAAATAATAAGAATCAAATAACAAGTAGGTATTGATAACAACAAGCACAAACAATGTTGGGATTTTCTTTAACAATAATAACTGAATGAACTGATGGTGGAAGAAGAGATGGTAATGGTGGTAAAAGAATGTTTTAAAGGGAAGATTTGATTCCCTTAAATCGAAATGGGATTGGATGGAAAGCCCGCCGTGCCCGCATACACGTTAAAAAGCTGCAAGGGAATATTGGGGTCGATGCGCGTACGACAAGAGTTTATATTTAATCCTTGTAAAAGACAGTTGGATCTTTTTTGGAGGGAGAGAGGGAGAGAGAGAGCAAGGAGGGAGGGAGCGAAGGAGACAGGGAGAAGAGGCTATATATGGAGTATATCAATAAAAGATTATCATGGGCATTATCATAAGTGGTAGCCGAAAGGGAAAAAACAAACAAACAACGGACGAGAGCGAGGAGGATTGAAAAGTGTTGTGACCGGATTAGACCGATTGGATTTACCAAGGTAGGTATGGGAAGGGAATGTATGAGTACAGAGTAGAGTAGAGAGGCTCAAGAGGTAGAGAGAGTGCAATGGAGATCCAAGAAACTACCGGGCATTCCTTCAACTAACCAACCCAACCAACCGCCCTGAGTGTTTCTATCTAAAAAAGATCTCTTCTTTTCTTTTGCAAATCATTGTTTCCAATCTATACTACTCAATGCCTGCTTATTTTTCATTCTCACTCCTTATTTCGTCACTTCATCAGTACTACTGCACAATCTAACGAGTTGGGATAGAACGTAACATGAATTATTTTTACAGCATCCCGGGGATTGGCTATCAATCAAAATAGGATGAGCTACGGATCTACTCCAGTTCCAGGGACTTTTGAGTCTTGTCTCTTAACGGCTCAACGGCTATCCTATGTAAATTAGTTCAACCTTGTTCGCTTGGGTAGCATATACATACATACAGCACAGCGCCAAACTAATTGTAGATTTCTATGGAGACACCTGCATTTGGCTACTCTTTCCGAAAAACATAAAAAGGCAGGTCGGATATTCGGTGGATGATGCTCGAAAAGCTGTCGTCGTCGCTGGCATCGTCGTCTACTTTCATCAATCAATTAGAGGTGCTTGCTCACCTTCGAGTGCATCGGTGTTTCATAGCGAATTGGACAATTAGGGTTCAGCCATATATATATTTCTCTTCGTAACAATTCCTCTTTCGTAGCTGAATTCTACTCGGTATACTCCGTGCAACCCAATCACTGGTATCAATCATGAGGGGGCGTAAGAATAAAGTGCAGTAATAAAGGTATGAATGAGGAGAGGTAAGATGATGGTGGTCAGAGAAATGCAGTCATACAGAGAGCGCCGATTTTCAGAAGCACTCTTATGTATCTATTTGCATATTAGATTAACATCAAGAGTATTTTCGGTACCGGACATATGCAATGAAGAAGCTCTGCAAGTCGCTTCGTATATTCATCAAAAGGAGTACTTCGTAATTCTACATTGCTATCTCGCTTCTCATTATTCAATGTGATCAGATAATGGATAATTGAATAGTTGTACATGTTGACTTATTGAATTTTTCTGAGCCAAGTAAGTCATTTAAACCAATTCA
Organism: Botryotinia convoluta; assembly: GCA_004786275.1. NCBI lineage: Eukaryota > Fungi > Ascomycota > Leotiomycetes > Helotiales > Sclerotiniaceae > Botryotinia > Botryotinia convoluta. The sequence continues at coordinate 73,936 of PQXN01000126.1, read as the reverse complement.
TAGGCTGTCAATGTTCTGTTTACGGAGTAGTTGAAGCGTATGTAGTAAGCCGCCCAAACTGCCGGATCCTGGAATTCCCCTTCCCCATATCTTCTTGTCTGGCACGAGATACACCACTTCGTATATGAGAAAATCATAGCTGGCTCAAGAGACGGGAGTCAAAATCAATCTAATTGTAACTAAAGAAAGTATCGCTTTCTTTGTTTCTCTGATCACTCACTATATCAATTCTTCAAGAATGAAAAGGATAACCGAGCTATTTTTACAGAGAATCTTGCATGAGTAATTTCTATTTCCATTTCTATGCAGAATTGATATTATTAATGCTTGTACTTGTAGACAATTGGTAATTCGTAGTACAAGACCATGAACTTACCTACCCATGTAAATATCAAATCCAGATAATCCTATTGGTTGAACTCCTTGTCCCAATTCAGAAACTTTGAGAGAGGCGATGAACCCCGCCAAGATTTTTAGCGCGCGCGAATTTGGCAGGTACCATAGTACAGTCAGCAAATGGTAGTGAGCGAGCCATCAAGTAAGGGAAAAAAATAATTTCCTCTAATTTTTTCAAAACACCAAAAACGACGTGGACCACCCAAGATGCCTTCCAAAAAATCCGTACAAGGATCCAAGACCGTCGATCAAGTTTCAATTGAAGCGCCCGGATTATCCCCACGATCAAATCACAATTCCTCATCCGATGACGAACAAGATGAACAGGATGACATTTCGCAATCCGGTGCGGGTTCAGATTCAGATTCAGATTCTTTAGACAGTCAAGCTTCGCGGAAACGGCGGAAAACATCCCAGGAGCCAACGCAAAAAGATATCCCCTTGATTGCTACCATATCTGTTCCTTCGCGGGTGAAGGTTAAATCGCAAAAGAATTCTCTCGATGCCAAAAATGTTAGCAATGGCGCAATATTGGCTCCTACAGATGCGCAAACCACTTTTGCTGCCTTGGGTGTGAAGCCATGGTTGGTGGGATCGCTGGGATCTATGGCTATCAAGCGGCCTACAGGAATTCAAAAGGGCTGCATACCAGAAATATTAAAGGGAAGAGACTGTATAGGAGGTAGTCGCACAGGTTCTGGAAAAACAGTGGCATTTGCTGTTCCAATCCTACAAAAATGGGCTGAAGATCCTTTCGGGATCTTTGCTTTAGTGCTTACTCCCACGAGGTAAGACCTTGCCGTGTTGAATATGGTATCATCTGGCTGACATCACTTTCTCAGAGAATTGGCATTACAAATTTACGAGCAATTCAAAGCGATCTCATCTCCCCAATCTCTCAAGGCTGTCCTGATAACGGGAGGCTCGGACATGCGACCCCAGGCAACAGCCCTTGCTCAACGACCACATATTGTTATCGCAACCCCTGGTAGATTGGCAGATCATATTCGAACCTCGGGCGAAGACACGATTGGTGCTTTACGTAGGGTGCGCATGGTGGTTCTTGATGAAGCGGATCGATTACTTGCATCCGGTAGCGCAGGAAGTATGCTACCAGATGTTGAAGAATGTCTATCTATCCTTCCACCTCCCGCCAAACGACAGACTTTATTGTTCACGGCTACAGTCACTCCAGAAGTGCGAGCTTTGAAGGATATGCCTCGCACACCAGGAAAGCTTCCAGTTTTTGTTTGCGAAGTGGATACACAGGCTTTGGCGATTCCACCTTCCCTCAATCAAATGCATCTGCAGGTACCGGTAACACATCGAGAACACTATCTGCACATGTTCCTACTTACTGAAAAAAATCTACCAAAATCTATCGTTATCTTTTGCAATCGAACCGCTACTGCCGATTACCTTACCCACTTATTGCGACTTCTAGATCATCGAGTTACGGCCCTCCATTCTAAACTTCCACAAAGACAAAGAATTGATAATTTGGGTCGGTTCCGTGCCTCTGCGGCCAGAATTCTAGTCGCGACTGATGTAGCTGCTCGTGGTCTTGATATCCCAGAGGTGGGTCTAGTAATCAATTACGATATCCCTAGAGATCCAGATGATTATATTCACCGAGTTGGACGTACAGCCAGAGCTGGAAGGAAAGGAGAAGCTGTTTCATTCGTAGGTCAAAGGGATGTACAGTTGATACAGGCCATTGAGAGCAGAGTAGGAAGACAGATGGAAGCTTGGGCCGAGGATGGCGTAAATCTGGAAACGAGAGTGATCAGAGAATCGCTGAAATTGGTAGGGGAGAAGAAACGTGAAGCTATGTTAGAAATTGAGGAAGGAAGGGAGGTTGGTGGAAAGCGAAAGAGGGGCATGAAAAAGCTGAGTTGAATTAAATGAGAGCAATGATACCCAAATATGAATTTTTTTATCTACACGAAAAGACAATGTTTTACGGCCCGCCAGAAAATCACCGTGCGGAAGCTTGTGCGGAAGGTTTTTGTATACTGGATATGTTGTTTCCTATACTTGGTTTTATTCGTCATTCAATTTATCCTCGTTATTCATTCTATTCTTATTATTTATCCTTGTTTTATTGTTTATCCTATTCTTGTTATTCATTCTACTCTTATTGTTCAATGACTATTTGAAGGTTACATTGCAGTCGCCATTCCGCTCGGATGCCAGCTAAAGCCCGTGCAACTAACTGTATGCAGTAGGAGCGATCCTGGTGATGTTGTACATTGATGCGGGGGGTGGTTCAGCTGAAGAGTTGTTTAGCTCATCGCTGGTCTTTCTTGAAACAAATCTTTGTTTCGTTTCTTCTCATCTCATTAATCTTGTCTCTCAAATACTCGACAAAGTTTATCCCAAAATGTCCTCCTCCACTATTTCGCAGAAAAAATTGGCTGATACTTTATCTATTGCCGAGAAACTGGATGTTGTGCTAGCATACACGAGTATCTGTATGCAACCCCTTCATTTTCTCGAATGCTTCCTTTCTTATGTACCAAAACATCGCAAACTTGGACTAACCAGAGAAACCCGAAATAGTAGGAAACACATTCTTCGGTCTCCTGACCGGTATATGGCGTACGAGAAATGCGAAGAGGGGAAGTTATAAGAGATATGTCCTTCTTACAGCTATGAGGACTATGTGTAGGAGAATGAGTCCTAGGCAAATTCTGTAAGTTGTCTTTCAAACCGGCTGTGGAAACTGCGGACTTGCTTGAGGTGTTCACTGGAATACCTTGTGTTTAGTTCTTCAATGGTCTTTATTCCAATTCGCTATCGAGTTGCCATAATGAATAGTGAGGATAGAAGCTTGGCATCACATGCTAATGAATAAGATATGTCAATCCAAATACCGATCATGCATACGAAACCGTCTGCAAGCAGCGGGGTGTAGAGCCCTTGAGCGAGATTTTAGAGGATGGAACGCAGGCGCACTGGATAGGCAAAAAAGGAGCGAAGAAAATAATTCTCAATTTCCATGGTTCGTCCAAAGTTCTTCTCATTGCGTCGCATACAAGATCTGAATCGTTTGTGTCTATTAGGAGGTGGGTTTGCACTTCCTGCAAGCCCCGAAGCCGTCGAATATATGTTTAGGCTTGTGGATGGTGCGGAGAAAGAGGGAAAGAGTTTGGCAGTATTGTTCCTATCTTATGGTATGCTATTTTACCTTATATCTACATGTAATTTGAGTATTGGTATGTGAATACTGATAAATGCATATAGATCTTTCCCCGAGTGTGGTCTATCCTCGGCAATTGGAACAAGCTGCCGCGTTGCTAAATCATGCCGTTCAAACTTTGAAGTAAGTCTACCTTTTAATTTTCTGAAACTGGGTGTCCAATAGTCCGGATTGCATCCCAACAATCAAAAACTTAGGAATATTCAAACCCTTTGAAGCATTGAAATAGTTTTGATTATCAAATTGATTTGAAATAATGAATCTATATATTGATGATAGTAACTTCAGAATCTTAAAGCTAGAATCTTAAATGAATTGCAGTCCGGATTATTGGAAAAGCTTAAGTCTCATTATCACAAGCCCCCCAAGACTAACTGGCATATCTCCAATCTTTCAGCTACGCTCTATCCTCCATAATCCTAGCTGGCGACTCCGCAGGCGCAAATCTCGTCCTCGCTCTGCTGTCTCACATCATGCATGGCCATCCAAATGAAAGCATTCCTCGAGTTCATCTCTCAGAACCACTGGATGGAGCTGTGCTCTTAGCACCTTGGGTTACATTTGCCACCGGCTCTAAATCATACGAAAGGAATGAATATAAAGATCTAATTCATCCCTCCGCTATCAAAGTTGTAAGTTTCCGTTCTTAAATTGCACTTCCTTCATATTTCTTAATATCATCTCAACCTCATTGTCCAATTAATTCCGATATTACTCGGCTAACCTAAACTCATCAACCAAAAGTGGTCAAGCAATTATCAGGCTTCTGCTCCATCAGATAACTACATTGAACCACTCTACGCGTCGTCATCATGGTGGTCACGTCTTCCCTCCGTCGTGTCATCAATTCTAATCGTAGCTGGTCAAGACGAAGTCTTTGTCGACGATGTGAAAGCCTTCGCGGACAACTTGCAAAAAGTAGGGACGGAAACGGGTGGTGTGGAAATTGAGTTGTTCGTGGTGGAGAATGAGTATCATGACCAGCCCAATTTTGGGTTTGGAGAGGATTGTCTTGGAAAGAAGGGTAGTCAAGGGTGGGAGATTGGAAATTGGGTTTGGGGAAGATGTTAGATGTTGAGATAAAAGGGACAAATCGGGCACTGGCACGGGTATGGCTATGAAAGTTGGAAATGGTTTGGGGAAAGCGGGAATCCGAGGTGTTTTGCGCAGTTCAGCAAACTTAGTTTTGGTCTTTTCCTGGCATCATACTTATAACAATGATTGTCTGGTTGACGTTTTCTTCTATTGTACAGATGAGATCAATGTCCCCTTTTCCTACCAAGAGTCGATTTTTCCTACTTTGAGATACTCGTTGCACAACACGTACACAGTCCAACCTCGAATAATTCTGATTTTATACGCATGTTCTATCTATTCCTTGTGATGCACTTATTGGTATAGGGTTTCAAAGACATCATTCGAATTGGCACATGCTGCATCCTCTATTTAGATGTAATGTCTTGAGCTGATAAGCGGGAAAATAGACCTTGCAGAAATCTTTAGTAAGATCTTACAATCAAGACAATAGGCGCAGTGAATCTCCCGATATCACATTCATGTCCTCTCACCTTCGCTATCAATATATTTCCCAATACCTAGCATCATCTTCAACCAATATGTATTCGTTTAGCGGAGTTAGCAAGGAGATGGCTTCTGGTCGCTCGGAGGTCGTCGAATTGACTGGCTTGAATGCGCTGAACAGGATATTGGCCACAGAGCTCACACGCGTGAGAAGCTGGGATGGTGGGGTTCGCCCTGTTGTTTTGCTGTTTTTTTTGGGTGGTGATTTTGGGGTTTGGGGTTCATTTTTTGTTTTCTGGGGGTTTGGATTTTGGAGATTTGAGCGACGATGAGGTGGTGGATGGACCCACTTGTTTGATGAGGGGAAGTGAGAGAGAGATTTTGAGAGTGAATATTGGGTGGTGAATGACGTGGGGCAAAATTAAAGCTAGTAGAGTTTGTTAACTCCCGTATTTAGACTGACGCAACATAGATCGGTGCATGCATGCAGTTTTTGGTGGAAATATCACTACAAAATGGAGAATGAGAGATAAGTATGAATGCGCAAGCTCAGCTCAATTGATAAACTCTAGACTAAACTTAAGAAGACCAACCCTCTTACATCTTCCTTGCCATGATAAAGTAATGCATCTCATCATCGGAAGCAATGCCTGCACTTGGCCGTGGCCTAAATAAATCACTCTTCGTGTGAATTATCTCAAAACCAGCGGCCTCAATCACGCTTTTCCAACCCTGCTTTGAGAACGCCGTCATAGAAGAACACTTTGATCCCATGAACATCATTTCAACATTCGTGGCGCACAATCCATCCGCATCATACATCGAAGGTGTTGTTCTGAAGTCTTCAGCGCAGATGGTGCCGATACACAAGAGTCCGTTTGGTTTTAACCAACTGAACATCTTTGAGGCCATTGTAGTCATGTCTTCGCGAGACAAGCAGAAGAGCGAGAAGATGGTAAAGATGACGTCAATATCAGGAGTGTTGTTCTGGAATTGAGGGGTATAATTCAACATGTCCGCTTGTGTGAATGAGCCCGTGGGAACGCATTTCATGGATAGATCGACCATGGCGCCGGATAGGTCGAGACCATGAACATCATGACCATGAGCCGCCATCGTGTATGAGACAGGCTTGCCAGTTCCACAGCCAATATCGAGAACTTTTGAATTGCTGGGTAGTTCCAGAAGGGTTCTCTCAATGAATTTTCGGAGACCGATGTCGTGAGAAAAAGCACCCTCATAGGTTTTAGCAAGATAATCGTAGTACTCGACAGAAGGAAATTCTCCTTTTCCTGGCGCCAGTAGACAGGGGTTAGAAGGAGCAGCCTTAGCCTCGTCAACAACAGTTGAAAGGAAGTTGGACTCATCGATGATAGCCGAAGGAGACATTTGGGTGATGATGTTTTCTGATTGTTTCTAGGTGTTGGTTGTTGGGTGTTGGTAGCAACTTAGGATGCTGAAGGATGTGCACTTGGGTCTGTTTTTATGTGCATTTGTTCTTGATTGATTGTAAACTGTAGAGTTAACGAGCCGTATTTGAAAATGTCGAGACCTCGCGCCTTCCTTATACGTAAGGTAGAATATCAAGGCTTCGCAACTTCCTCGTACGGCACCCTCTGTCACTTGATTGTACCTCTTTCAAAGGAGATATCGGGAACTTCAAAATTTCCAAACTAGAGTGGCAAGATTAAACGGGTAGGGTACCGGTACAGACCATGTTTTTCACTTCAAGCTGCCATACCATGATGAATGAAGAGCTCATCAAGCATTGAGACACGGACATAGAACGTGGTGTCCAAGATCTTTCATGCATTTCGGGTGGTCCCATAGGAGAAAAACTTTACCTGGATTGTAGAAGTATAGAAGACATATCAAAATAGGAACATCAATATGCGACTGACTGAGTTGGACAATGCCCCTGAAATTCACCCTCCTAGCTAGTTAGTGAATTGGTTATGATTGTAACCAAGGGCTTCCCAGAACAACGAAGCGCAAAAGATCACATGGTAAGCTTTTCATATACACGACTCGCAATCATAAATTACATAACTGCGCACAGTGATGATGCATCTTGACAGATAAAGTTGGATATTACAAGAAGTGTGGACGGAATGAACATAGGGATATCCGCTAATCTATGACTAGTCTCAAGGTAGATTAGCGCCAGCCCTGAAGTGCATCAATTTCACCGACATGAAATGACGATATCTGGCGCGTCGAAAATTCTTCTGGTGGAATACAATTTTGCGATTGCCTCTATTGCTATTGTGTCATATCGGATGTACGTGTAAGTACAGACATAAGATATTTTCTCGGGTAACCCCCAATTTCCAGCAAACTGCATTGCAACTGCATGAAAACAAACGTAGATCTCCGTTTGCACATAGCAGACTTGATATCATATGATACCAAAGCCATTGGGGGGACTGGAAAGGAAGACAGGCGTGTGAGATGTAGATTGAAGTCCATTCTCGTAGTACAAATGCGAGAGTCCGCAGACTGAAAAGTCCATGTCAGTCCGCATATGCTGCCATAACTCTACACTTTGCAGTAAGGAATGTCATGCCATGTCTTGACAGCATTGATATGGAGTAGGCCCGAGTCTCCCAAGCACATTAGAGTGACCACAAAGAGGGCATAGGACTCAGATAAATGCTTCAGGTTCGTAACGACGAAATTTTGAGCATTACGAGAACAAAGTTATCAAAAGGTTGCGAACATTCTGAATGTTCCTCACCCATCTTGATTACGCGAATTCCCATCGCCGTGGTTGATGAATATTCTGAAGGAAGGGGCTGTATTGTAAAGGTGGCACAATCAATGGTTTGATACTGGCCTGGTGACCTTATGCATATTGAAAGCGGGAAGCAAAAGCTCAGTCATTTGCTGGAAGTACAAGACAGAGCAACAGTGCGATTCGACAAGCGCTACATATCGTTCGTCTATGCGTGTCATCGCAGAGACAACTTTGCTATATTACTATCTAGAAGCTCGCTGCACGATTAGTTTGGTAACGGGAAATTGTTCGTCGGTTGCAGTTAAGGGACGCCGTGTCACTCAGCTTTTTCGATGCAGATGTATTGCTACTTTTCAAACCCCCCCAAGTCTCAATTGACCATGCGCCATGAAGTCGGTATGTATCTGGAGGGAGACATCGCCGTTCGTACTCACACGGTACGCGCATACTGAGAGCGACGCCTGCAACCGGAATGCTGGAGTTTACAACCTGGGTATGCATATGAAGGGACTTCTTGCTTTGCTGTAGATAATGTCCAAGTTCATTGCCAACGTTACTGTCGTTTGTGCCAAAAATTCAATCCATCGACAAGCTCGACTTCCTATATTACCGGGCCACCAATTAATTTACTCTTTCTCTTCGCCATATTGTACAGATATATCATCTGGAGAATTGTGTGTTTACATGCCAACATATATTCACTATTCAGACTGGTCATCTTGATGATTCGAGTGTTATTATTTTCAGAGCCGGAGGCATTTCGTGCGCATCAAACATGACCTAAGTTCGTTAAGCCGTCGATAGAGTTCTAACATATCTATGTAAACGCTTGTTGTACTCAGCGCCTTCCTCACAACCTTTAGATCACCTGATTCTGATGGAAACTGCGGCGCACGTACCAGTCAGCCCCCCCCCACTTCTGTTACCTGTAGGAGGGAGATCAAACGCGCCAGCTGATGGATACAAACGAAAGATAACCAGGATTATTATTGGACACAGCTCATCCGATCTATTACGTGCTCGAACTTTGTTATCCCTCATGAGACCTATGCGCTTACCCCGAGCCCCCGCCTGCCTGAAACTGTATCGCTTTAGACATACACTTCCCTTCTACTTCCAATTCAAGTCGTCTTGTTCATCCTTACGCCTTTTCTTGAAGTTATTGCGTTTTCAAATCTGCAAATACGATAGAGACTTTCACTGGTATTTGATTTCTTGGCGAATTCTCGTTTCGATGAACTAGCTAGTTTATAGGAGTCTACAATGAAGACGTCTCAAGATTTCGATGTTGATGATGTCAAGGTGGAGGAAAGAAGAAGTCTTCTTCCTAAAACCATTAGACGAGCTAAGAACATAAAGGTTATTAGAGGTTCCCCTAAATGGCCAGGCCTCACCATTGCTACCATTTTGTTTGTCTGGTGGACATGGTTCGTCATATCAGATTTAGTTGGGTCTGGGAAACCAATATCTGATATTCATGGGAACAAGTACTATGAGTTTGATGAGGTCTAGAATTTTCTCTCGTGGTTCATGGACTCTGGTATCTGACATGTTTGCAGATAATACCGAGTGAAAAACTTAAATGGTATCCATGCTTTGACATCCCTGGATCGAGGTTCAAATGTGCAAGACTCACAGTTCCTATGGACTATCATCGGCCTCTTAATGAATCGGATGATAATCCTAAAGTACATATTGCGTTGATTCTAATACCTGGGAATCATACTGGAGATCAGTTCTCTGAATCACCGTTACTCCTGAATCCAGGTGGGCCCGGAGGTTCTGGTACATTGTTTGTTTTAGGAGCCGGATCATTGATTCAAAACATTGTTGGCGGCGATCAAGATGTGATTGGATTTGATCCTCGAGGTATTGGAGCAACGACACCACGAGCCGATTGTTTCTCGTATGGAGGGACATATGATGGAGTGGGGGATGATCAGGCACGAGGAGATTACCACAGGCTACTCTTCAACATCGCGGGCCAAGCAATCGGTCTGGCTAATACGAGTTCAACAGCATTGCGACATCTTAACGCACGTGCAAAAGCTGTGGCAAAATTGTGCGCGGAGAAGGATTCTCTGAGTGGACAAAGCAGTATTTTTCGACATGCGGGAACACCAAGTGTTGCAAGAGATATGATTAGTATCATAGATGCGTGGGATGATTGGACCTCGAGTATAAAAGAAGAATCGCCATACTCTGATATTGCCGATATTGATCTTCTCAATGAAAGAGAGCCAGAAAATGAACTCGAAGATGCAAGTCTAGAAACAAAGGGTAAATTAGTGTATTGGGGTTTCAGCTACGGGGTATGTATTTTCAACCATCTCGTGATAATTACTGAATTCTCTAGACACTTCTTGGATCTACCTTCGCAGCAATGTTCCCGGATAGAGTAGGCCGGATTGTCCTGGATGGTGTTGTTGATGCTGATCATTATGTTGCTCCTATTGTAAGTTCAACCGGTCACTACAATCTTTTGCTTTTGCTACCTGATCCTAATCCCCGATCTCAAATTTCATTTTTAGGTTTCATGACGTGTACTTTTTGGGATCCCGATATAAATTCTATGCCTCGCTTTTTCTCATTTTGCTTCAAAAGTTATTCCGTGATAAGCGATACTGACTCCTCAATTTTGCAGTGGCTCGAGAGTCAACGAGATGCAGACAAGGTGTGGTCATCTTTTTTCAAATACTGCCACGAGGCGAAGTCTGCGTGTCAATTCTACAGGGAGAACGACAAGGTAACAGATATCGAGGAAAGGTTCGAGTCTTTTATGGAGAGACTGAAAGAGAACCCGATATCTGTTATTTCAAAGGACATCCTAACACCCTTTCTCGTGACCTATTCAGACGTCAAATATCAAATTTTCCTGACGCTCTACGCTCCCCTGTATGGATTCCGAGCTACCGCTGAATTGCTTGATGCCCTGCAACGCAACCGCGAAGATTGGTTTGAGTTTATTCCAACACCTCCGTCGTACGATCTCGAGCTCGTTTGTAACCATTCTCTGCCAAAGTGGAGTTATTTCAATGATGCGCAACGAGTCATTCTTTGCAGTGACAAGAAGTACCCAGTAAGCATATTACTGCACGAATTACTTTTGAAGTTCTAACTTGTTTTCATAGCTCAACCACACATACTCTGAGATTGAGAGCATGTTCGAATACATGGAAGCCCAATCAATATTTGCAGATGCATGGATGTCACTCATGATACAATGTTCTGGATATAATATCCAAAGTTTTGATCCCCCCATGCGATGGGATGACCATCCAGCACATAGGCAGAAGCCAATCAAGACCGCATTTCCACTGCTTTATATTAGCAACAGCGCAGATCCTGTTACACCATTATCCGCAGGAGTAAAGATGGCCACAAAGTTCGTGGACGCGGGCTTCTTTGAACAAGAATCCGAAGGACATTGCACTATAGCTGTGAAATCCAGATGTACCATTGAGAAAGTCAGGGCGTACTTTCGTGAGGGAAAAGTCCCCAATGCTCCTAGGTTAAGAGGGGAGGGATCAGATTTGCTTGATGGGGAGTGGGAAAAGTGTCCCGCTGATGAATGGCCATGGCACGAATATCAACCAAGTGCCCGGGTAACAAACGAGGTAGAGGCTGCAGAATTGGAGCGATTAGATGCATGGGGTGGTATCCGGGATGCTTTTGCCCAAATTGATCTCTGGGGTGCGAGAGAGTTCAGAAGATTTGACATTGACTTATGATTTAGCATATCGGGAGTTGGGAGTTCGGTGGGATAGGCATATAAATGCTGATTGAAAAGCGGCTCGCCCTTCGTTTTATTTTAGTAGAACAGCCTGAATAACTATTGCACACTCGAATTCTTAGTGTCTTTTTGATCTCAATAACAATTCAGATATTGAAAAGCTACGTGAGGAGTGGATCTGCAAACACTAATCCGAATCTCATAATTGGTGGAAACTTGATGTAATGTCACGTGTGTGTTCATAGAGTGTGGTCGTTGAGAGTTGACATCATCAAGCAAATAGGAAGGAAGAGGGAGGAACAGAAGAAAGTAGTTCATTGTCTATACTTTTCAAATTAGAATAAACTTCTGTGCTCATGTTATTTTGTATTTATCTAGGTAGGTAGGTGGGTTCATTCATGTTTGTAGTCCTGAAGTCATCTTAGAGCCTCGCACAGACCAACTTCACTCTCTACTACGGCGACCTAGATGGCCCAAAAAATATTTCGAGATGGAACCAAAATATTGTCAGTGGCACCAGTGTTTGTAAATCCCACTCAAAACACTCTTTTCTCTTTCTTTCCTCTAAATCTCACATCCAAAATGCCGGCGTTTGCGAGATCAATTACTCCTTTCTTCCAGGCAGCACGATCTGCGCTGCGTCAGGGTAATGCTGTCAGTCCTTTACAGCATGCTTTGAGAAGACAAAATGGAGCTGCTGTGATCAATGCTGCTCGCTCATATGCTACCGCTTTCGAGCGCTCGAAGCCGCATGTTAATATTGGTATGGCGTCTGTTTCTACATGTATGCCACCGGGCGTTTGCTAATTTTCTATAGGTACAATTGGTCATGTCGACCACGGAAAGGTACATCATATCAATCTCGAAAGCCCCGCAGAGGCAAATAAATGCTAATTGGATCATGATTGTATAGACCACATTGACTGCCGCTATTACCAAGAGACAAGCAGAGAAGGGAATGGCCAATTTCCTCGATTACGGTGCCATTGACAAGGCTCCCGAAGAGCGAAAGCGTGGTATCACCATCTCGACTGCCCACATCGAATATGCCACTGAAGCCCGCCACTACTCCCACGTCGACTGTCCCGGTCACGCAGATTACATCAAGAACATGATTACTGGAGCTGCCAACATGGACGGAGCTGTTATTGTCGTTGCTGCTTCTGACGGACAAATGCCTCAAACCCGTGAGCATCTTTTGCTTGCCCGTCAAGTCGGTGTTCAAAAGATTGTCGTTTTCGTCAACAAGGTCGATGCTCTTGAGGACCCTGAGATGTTGGAGTTAGTCGAGATGGAGATGCGTGATCTCCTCAGCACATACGGATTCGAAGGAGAAGAGACACCTATCATTCTTGGATCCGCCCTTTGCGCACTCGAGGGCCGCAGACCGGAAATTGGAACCGAGAAGATCGACGAGTTGATGAACGCAGTTGATACCTGGATCCCAACCCCACAACGTGACCTCGACAAACCTTTCCTCATGTCCGTTGAGGATGTTTTCTCCATCCCAGGTCGTGGAACTGTCGCCTCTGGTCGTGTCGAACGTGGTGTCCTCAAGAAGGATTCCGAAGTCGAGATTGTTGGAAAGGGAGACCAAGTCATCAAGACCAAGGTCACTGATATCGAGACTTTCAAGAAGTCCTGCGACGAATCCCGTGCAGGAGATAATTCCGGTCTTTTGCTCCGTGGTATCAAGCGTGAAGATGTCCGACGTGGAATGGTCATTTCCGCCCCAGGACACACCAAGGCCCACACCAAATTCCTCGTCTCCATGTACGTTCTCACCAAGGAAGAAGGAGGACGCCACACCGGTTTCCACCAAAACTACCGCCCACAAATCTTCATCAGAACTGCTGATGAAGCTGCTGCTCTCCACTTCCCCGACGGAACTGAAGACGCCGATTCCAAGATGGTCATGCCAGGTGACAATGTCGAGATGCAATGTGAGATTGAGAAGCCTTGCGCTTTGGACGTTGGTCAGCGTTTCAACATCCGTGAGGGAGGACGAACCGTCGCCACTGGATTGGTTACCAGAATCATCAAGTAAATCATTTAATGCATTAAGACAGTAGAGAAGGGCTAGAATGGGATGGCATATAACGTGTATGAAACGGAAGGGAAAAAATACAATGCAAACGCATCGTATAAAATGAACGTCCAATGAAAACGAATGGGAAAGGTGGAAAATTGGGATGGGAAAGAAAGGAAGATTATGAAGAAATGGATCTTTTATTGTACATTTGAATAGCGAGAAAGGAGTTCGTTTATTCAATGTTACACATGTAAATTTAGAACCCTTTCTTTGTAGATTACAGCAATAGCTGGGTGGCTTTTTAGCGGAAATGAAAGATAGAACTCCTCTCATTTCTGCCTTGGGTGATGGTTTCTTTTGATGCACTAACAGTCTACTCACAATATCTAACACATATATAGCACGTCATTTGAAAATGTAATTGATTCGTACTGAGCTATCTAGCTTAAGAACGGATTCATACTGAGCTCCACTATTTGAAATCAACCGCCTTTGCTTCATGTTCGCTCACTTCGTATGCATTGCAAATCATGTATGCAAGCCTCTTTACTTTTGTAAAACCATATACGTAACAATGCCAATGTCATTCGTCGCTATCTTCATCACATTCGTCTTCATCATCATTCATATCATCAGCATTATTAGTCAAATTTACATCTCCTCCGCTCCGCTAAAAATAATTTAATCTTTTTTCTCTTCTCTCAGTGATTTCAACTGCGCTTCGAAATCCTTCTCTACCCATTCAAAATAGGTTCTCCATGTCTGATGTTGGCTGCTTTGCGCACCCATGCCTGTGCTCGCTGATGGAATTCGAGCATGCAGATTCAGCGTTGAGCGGAGAGTACTCTTGGCTGCGTCATCTTGTTTCTCGATTTCTTGCTTGACAGCTGATTCCTTCAATTTGACCGACAGAGTAACGCGGAAGCAATCTGCAATCGCGTCGAGGCGTCGAGCTGTCTCATCAGGATCCAGGATGACCAACTTATTCAACATCAGATTGCAGAGAGATCGGATGTCGTGCTCATCTTTCAAACCGGCGATAATACGATCGTAAAAATCAATAATGTTTATACGTGAGAACGCGGTCTCCATAAGAGCATACAACGTTTCATATGCACTCTATAACCTAGATTAGCGATGCACCACTGAAATTATAAGGAGTATCTTACCTTTCGGACCTCTAGACCATCATCAACCTTATGTTTGAAAGGTCCCATCATTACCTCATGAATCAACTCTTCCTTTATTACCGATTCACTCATAACAAATGGAAGCAACTGGTTGAGATTGGGGTTGATGAGATCTGCTTTGTTGTGCGCAGCAGCGTTCAATGTAGTCAGTGCCAACCGACGGTTCTCCAACTCGGTATCAGTCAGCATGACCTTCAGCATATCAATCAACATGACCTTCAACACTGAATCGAGTGAGTCATCACTATCAGATAAGGTATAACGGATTGCTTGAATAACCATAGCTCTAATTGAAGCATTTGGATCGGAGAGATAGCCCTGTAAAATCATTAGCGAATGCAAATTCAACATCTTCCAATCGCAACAAACCTTTAATTGTGGCATGAATGCCTTAGGATCAATCATTGTCAAACGACCAATGCACTCTGCGCCAACAGCCTTGTTGTCCTCAGCTTGCGAAGCGGCAAGTAATCTTTCCCAAAGAGTAGTAGTGTGCTGGGTGATGGCAGTGGGGTTGTTGCCAGCTTGCTGAAGTATTTCCTTGATAGAATGTAGAAGTAAAAATTCATCTCCACCTTTAATCATATTCAATATCTCTGGGAGATACAAAGATGTGTCTCCAGCTCCCGCGCGTCCTAATGCGATTGCTGCAGCAAGGGGAACTTTGTCATAAGAGGATTTGAAATGAGCTGTGAAGGTGGATGGATTCAATGGCGATTTTGCACCCAACTGTAATCCAGCTTCTCCGAGAACAGCCAAGGCTAAGCATTGTCTCGCTTCATCCGAGGAGGGATTTTGTAATTCGCTTAAGAAATTGTCGAGTGTGACTCCGACTGAGGATCCTCCAAATACCAAAAGCGTGCCAATAGCTTTTCCTACGACTGTAGAGTCTCCGCGAGTACTAACATCTCTCAATAAACCAGACATCAAAGGTTGACCAACTCCTTGTTTGCCAATATTGGCGACCAAGAGAAGGACAGCGTCAAGTACAGCGCCACTTAATGACGAGGTCAATAAGCCGCAAAGAGCAAGGTTTAACTGGTCAGTAACAACAAGCTTTGCTTCATCCATTACCAAAGTAGCCAGTACTAGTAGTGCCGGACCTAGCAGATGAAGATCAACTGTGGTTAAAAGCGGAAGAAGCGCGTCAATAAGGCCTTGAACAGTCGGAGCGTCGAGAGAGCTTCTAGCTGCCGGAGAAACGATGAGATTCTTCAGGGCTCCAAGACTTGCACCGCGAAGCGATCTGTTGGCCTTCCGGAGTTGCGCAGCAAGCTCTAGAGAGACATCTCGAATCCATGGTGGCTGCAGTTGGCCTTTAGTGGTTGGACCAACCTCAATTGAACCGACCGCAATAGTATCAATAGCTCTTACAGCAGCGAGGCGAGTGGTTTCATTTTTGAGTCTATCACTGAGCAAAGTGAGAGCAGAGCTTCGGTTAGTTTCAGAGAGAAGCGATAAGCCTTCGGGACTTGCTGTGCGAGCAAGCATGATACCTAGAGCATGTATAGCACGTTGACGAACTTCAACATCTGCATCGGTAGCGGATACGCGATCGACTATCACTTGATATAATTTCAGAATATCTTCTTGCTGAGTTGACTTCGCCGGCTTCGATCTCGGAGGTGTCAAAGCCTTTATGAGTTGTTCGGCTGTACCGACAGCCTCACCAGAAAGCTTGTAAAACCTATCATGTACAGCTGACGCTACACATGGAATGATTTTAGGTAGGTGCGGCTGTAACACGCTCGAAGAATGAGTTTGTGCAACATCACCCAATAACTTGAGAGCAGCAATTCGCAGAGTATTTGCAGTGGCCGAGGCAGCACCGCCACTAGTAGTTGCAGTAGAGGATGAACCTCCCGATGTTTTGATAGAATCTATGATAGGATCCACAAGCTGACCGAAGTGTTCTGAGAGCCCTCCCACCTGGACTGAAACCATTCCATCCAAAAGGTTGATGAGAGCTTGCTTCGTTGGAATGGGGCTTGTCTTCAGTAATCTCACAACAGTCTTTACAATCACAGGGGTCAATCTTGCCAGGTCTGTTCGGGGACCCGAAACAGGGAGCGGCTCAATAGTTGGTGACGTCAGACCAGCAGATCTTGAAATAAAAGATTTAGTATCAAAAGTGGCTGACCCAGCACTCTCTCTTCTGCGCTTTCGACTTGGGGGCGCTTGATTTGCATGGCTTAAAGACTCATCTGGCGAAAAGTTGACAAGTACACCCTCCCCAGTTTTTCCAATTAGACATGCCATGGTAGCAATAACTTCAAGTCGAACGTTCTCTTCTCGTTCATTGAACCTCTGAATAAGAGTTGGAGCCACCTGGGCGTATAGAGTTCCATCCTCGAGTAGATCACCACTACCTCTAGTTGAGATCAAGGTATAGAGAGTTTTCGCGGCACATCTTCGAACCTTCCAGCTTGCGTCGTCATCATCGTCGTCAAATCCAGCGTCTGCCTCGAAATCATCGTCATCGTCGAAATCGGCCATATCATCTTCATCAGATTGAGTTCCTCCCATTTCGTCGTCATCATCGTCGTTATAATTTGGATCATACTTCAAAAATCTGAGAGCTGCTGCGATCGTTTCTTCTGTATGAATTCGCATTTCTGCACCACAACATGCTAGAAAGCCGTCCAATGCTACAAGTGCAGATTCCCTTACATCGTCCATTTCAGGGTTACTTTCACCATCTTCCGCGGAGTTCTCAAGCTGATCTTGAAGTTCTTGCTCGCTCAGCGCAGAAAGCACAAATGGCGCAAGAGTTTTCAAGTAAGGACCAAACCTCGAGGGTATGGATCTAGCCATCGATCCGAGAATGGTAATGTATAAACGTCTTTGTACAGGGGTCAAGTGCGGATTACGAAGACATTCGATGATATGAGATACAAAGCCACTGAGATCGGAGTCCGTCAAATACAGAGCAAGTAGAGACACTGCAACAACAGCCCGCTTCTTGACGACAGAGCTAGCTTTCTCAGTCTCTAAGATACCGATAACTAAACTTTGTAGTGCTTCGACTTCTGTGTGCTGCAAAAGAGGGCCGAAGCATCTTGCAACTTCTATCAAAACATCAACAGCATCGGAGTCAATTTCGGTATTTGTGGAAGGATCAAGCATTCCTGGTGGGGGGTTCGGAAGGTTCTGGCCCTTGTTTGGTTTTTGAGCAACGATACGTCCGACTAATCTTGGGATCAAAACTCTGCTAATAGCAGAATATGCTTCAAGCACATCTTTGGAGGGGGTGACACCACTGATCGGTCTTGGTAAAGTGATTACAACCGTTCGCAGAGCCATAGCAGGTATTGAGTTGTCAACCGAATTTTCAGTTGTTAATGTCGAAAGTCTCTCAATTAACGGAGCAATTATACTGCTGGGTAACTTTGCAACAAGGGGAGCAAGGCTATTTCAAGTCAATTGAGTTCTACCTAGATCGAGGGTTGTTGGCAGACTAACCATTTAATGGCCAAATTTTGTACCTCTCCATTTTGATCATCCAACGTTCTAATAACACCATCCACAGTCTTTGCCGCTGTATTGTAATCGTGGTGGAGGAAATCCGGTTTTCCACTCTCCAACACCTGGAAAAGATCATTCAATGACATGAATCTATAATCTGGATCCGCATCGTGAAGTTTTGGCAACAGAGATGCAACTGTTGATGAACTCGGATTGACGGTTATTGAGCTGGAAGCCATCTTCACCATGGACCGGCAGGCCTAATGATGATAGCTAGAAGGGGAAATGTGTGTTATGACAATATCAAACTACCATTTGTATTTTGGAGAAACTCGTAGTTATTTGTTGTTGTTGTTTTCTAGTTGAGATGCGGGCGTGAATGGGAGGAGCCTTGAGGAGGGAGAGCTAAGTTAGCTTATTACTTTTGGGTGTTATTTTGAGATTGAATTTCCAAGATCCACAAGCAAGAAAGTGTTAGGAAATGGAAAAATTACTAACTTACCTGGTGAGATAGTTTATTGAGAAAGGATTATTTGAAGTCGTAAAGACAGTGACAATATATGTTGATTTTGTTTGTAAAGTTGCTAGATAATTATTAAAGTACTAGGTAGTATGGGTCCTTGAGGTGACGGAAGAAGTAGTGGGGGTTGAGCTAGTACAGTATTCCGTACAGTAGGTATCTGGCTCATCAGTCTGGCTCGCCTGGTTGATTGGTAGCTAGGCTCTAGCACGTGCCTAGGTAGGTATTTGGCGGTTCTAGCCGTGGGAAGTGGGAGATCGGCTTAGTCAGTCCAATAATCATTGCCTCAGGATACAAAATGGTGTGGAAGCTCCACCTGCACCAAGCTTTGCTCCAGAGAAGCTCCAATTAGACTCAGCTGGCGTGATCTTTTGCCCGACTACTACTCTGCCAGGATTTTTTTCGGAATCTCAATTCACTCAATAATATTGTATTACCTCATAAAGTACCTACCTACATTTCCTATCCTTTCTCCCACATATCAATTGATATATACAGCTATTTTCTCAAGCTTTATCTATCTTTAAAATTGTTACTGATAACGATTTATTAGATTACTTACACCTGCCTTTCAATCTTACCCCTCCGATAATGGCATTCTCACGAGCAGCTATTGTGCGCAACTTGCGCAACATCCGAGCACGCCCTCAATTCAACCAAGTCGCTAGAAGAACTTATGCCAGTGGAGGTCATGGACAGGCAAAATCGGGTGGTGATGCCGTTTGGTATGTTTTACCTTATTCCTATTGATCTTAACATTCTTGAAAGTATTCGTGAACTAATACGTCATACTTTAGGGCTGCCGGAGCAGTAGCCGTTACCGTCCCATCATGTTGGTTCCTGATCTCAAACAAACCAGAACCTGCTCATGGTCATGGAGGACACGGGGATAGCCATGCACATGAAGAGCATGAGGAAGAGAAGGTAGAAGAGAAGGAAGAAGACAAGCCAGCCGAGTCTGAAGAGAAGGCCGAGGAGAAGACCGAGGAAAAGACTGAGGACAAGGAAGAGCCAAAGGAGTCCGAGAATAGCGAAGAATCCGACAGTGATGATGAGGCTAAGGAACAAGACACACCAGCTACTTCCGATGACGAAGAGACTGTCGGAGAGACTGACAAGAACGTCCGCAAGTCAATTCCTGATGCAAAGGGCGGAAACAAAGCTCGATCAGAGAGCAAGGCTGCTATCAAGCAAGGCGAGGATAACTCAGAAGCAAAGGAGGAAGAGCCATCGGATAAGGTATGTTGGTACACGTCGAAGGATTATATCCGAGGTTAACATTTCTATTCCAAGGCCGCTGCTTCAAAGGAGCCCCAAGGCAAGAACACTCAATCTGGCAAACAAGAAGGTCTTTCAAACACCGATACAAAGCACTCCACCGATATTACCAACGACCCTACCAAGAGTAAAAAGGGTGAAGGTGCTCCCGAGACTGCCAAGGTCAAGGGAACCGTCGACCCAAACCGCCCCCAGGTATAAACTAAATTTAATTCGAACTTATGGAAAAGATTGTGCATCATCAATGCTTTGAGCTCACGAGAGATACAGTCTTTCATTGGAAAGATATGAGCCATGCTAACGATGATCCCAGCCTGAGGAAGAATCTGATTCTTAAATATTCATGTTCATGATCTCGATTGAGATACAATAATGTGTCTTTTGCCCCGTCGTAATGTACATAATGTATCAAAATCCTTCGGGGGGGGGGGGAATTATCATGAATTGCAGTTTCTTCCTCTTGTTCCTTCCGCAATGTGTGCATCTCTTCATGAGTTGATTTAAATGCTATACTGGGGCGACTGTTCTACTGAATATCTACTGGTGCTGTAGTTGTGTTGGATTCGAGAGTGGGAAGCAGATTTTGATAATAAAAAGTTTTTTGACTGTCTAGTGTCGGAATTCCATGAACCATCCATAATTGCTGATGGAAAGCCAATCTTCAAAGTTCAAGTGAAAGTCGTACTCCAGGAGCCAAACTTAAGTGTCACACCTGCCAAAGTATCCATAAAATCTAGGAAGAGCAATTGCTAGTCAGTGGTAGACTATATAGAAGGAGCGACAGAACCCCAGTGTTTATTGATGTATACTTCACCCCTTCACTTTTGTACTCTTACCCAAACATCATCAGAATTATTATCTTCAGCATTGAATCATTACTATAATAAGTGCATCGTAAGTTCAGAATTCCGTACCACGTTGAAACTTATTACTAACCTGAATGAATAGGCTCATTCATAAATATCGCTCCAATGACCATGGCAGCTCACCGGGAGAAACGGAAGCTGGCCAAGAATCCACCAGTCACGAAATATAATTTGGATCCAACTACTCCAGTCCATCGACAATCACTTGCAACTACTGCTCCTGCTCCTGCTATTGTTGAAGCCAGGCAGCCCGCTGTCACTCCTCAATTGCGTTATGCCATTCCCGATCAACCACAAAGATCGGAGCTATCTATGAACAGGAACAAGTCTGAACATAAAGGACAGAGTGATTGGATGGTTCCGTTCTGCCATCATCCCGAGGGTGATCACAAAACTGCCTTGGAGGGGTTATTTGTTCCTTGTCTTTTATATGGAAAGACTCACTGGCGATTGAAGAATGTAGCTCTTGGTCGAGATCCACATAATTTTAAATCTTCTGATGGTTGCAACTCGATGTGTTGGATCCATGGTGCTTTGACGGCTGCTTGTTGTTTGTCGAGTAAGTACATACTCAGGTCAATATTCATGGTATCTCTGCTAACCAAAAATAATAGTCGGTCTTACTCTTATACAACGTGCCCGGATTCGCGCCCAATACAGAATTTTAGGGTCTATGGGGAATGATATCATCAAGTCATGTTTCTGTGGCCCATGTGTTATGATGCAACATGATCGAGAGGTCCGGGCTAGAGAAGGTGCTTCGGGGCTGGCGAAATTCCCAAATGAAGCACAAATGTCTTGGAAGCAACCCAAATTATCACAGCCAATGAGATATGCCTCACAAAAAGCACCTTCGGCCGAAAATCCCGGCATAGAAAACAGGATATACAATCAAGGAAGGCGCTATACAAATTCTGAGCTTCAAGAGGTCCCTGCAGTAGCTTTGAGTGACAGTGAATATAGCTGTCAGGGTTCGAATTACCAGAGCACCGCTCAACATTGTGAGATGGAGGAAATCAAGGATCATATGCTTATGGAGCCGCATAGGAGGGCTATCAACTCCAGCAATGCCGGTGCCGCTGTCGATGGTACTACATCTTCAAAACAGAAAACCCGAGTAAGTTCAGAGAGACTCAGTCTGGGCAGTATTGCCAGCTGTAGTACATTTGTCGTTGAGCCAGATTCGCCGAGTCCTTCAGTTTACGGAAGTTACCTACAAGTCAAAGGTTGCGAGAAGCTCTCTAGAATGCCAGCAAGAGGAAATCTCTCTTACGTTCATGACTTCTCTGATTACTCCGCTACCAAGATTGTATTGGATCATTATGCGAAGGAAGAAAGGCGTTTGCAGGAGAAAGGTACCGTCCGTTGCCCTGCTCACTTTAGTGAAGATAAAGAAAATCTTCTGCTGCCGGTCTCAGATGATCTTGTTGTACCATCTACCATATCCTCTAGTTTGAGTACGGTTCGGCAGCATACCTTTAAAGAAGATGTTGTTGGAATGCCGCTTTCCGAGCTTGCCAACCCGCGTCGTATCGATAGCTACGCTGAATCGGTGGATTCCGCTTGGTTATTAGATATGCCAATACAACATCGAATTTCAAGTTGTTCCATTATGCCTAGGAATCCATCTAGTATCCAAAGGTCAATAAGACAACACAGAATAGCAAGCTGTCCTGCTACACCTGGTACCCCGGTTATTAGGACCCCCGAAAGCTCTGCAGAAAAAAATCGCATGCTAAGTTGCACCGTCGAGACCGCACCTACATCAAGCTCACCTTCTCCGGCCATGCAAAACAATGATTCACCATCTATCATGGATATCGTAGATGATTCTAACATCTCAACTCCTCTTATTCAATATTCACAATACGGTCATCTTTTGGACGAGAGTACTCTCGAATCCGGCTCGGCTATCTCTAAATTCTCATCGAGATCTCGAGCTTTCAGTTGTACGGCTCTTAATCCTGTTGCTTCTCGCGAGCAACATTCCTTAGAAAGTTATTCTGCCCTGTCTGGTGACTGCAGTCCTGTTACGATCAGACAACATCGTATATCGAGCTGTTGTGCTTCGATTCCTTCTGGTAGTATGAATCAAAGCAATGGAGATGGATCTCATAGGTTGGAAGACTGTAGCTTTACGACTGGATCTTCTACGCCTATTCTCACTAAACCGTATAGATTTGCAAGCTACGCGACTGATAGTCCTCAATCTAGTCGTAAAAGCTCAGCGGTGATGGCTCACTTGATGGAAGATGGATGTCTACTTTCCGGAGCTGCAAGTCCCGTCAAGCAGCATCGTATTGCAAGTTGCGGTGGTAATGCCAGTGGCGGGAATGCAACAAGTATAATGAACGAGAACGCCTATATGTCATCGGGCTCATCAACTCCTAACCCACGTCAACATCGGGCCGTGAGCTGCATCGCTTCTAGTGCCATTTCGGAGTGCGATGAGCATTTACTTGATGATTGCGAGTATGATTCTAAAATCAGCAGCCCACTTTTGCAACACAATGAGATAGACTGCGATGTAACTTCAGTGTCGGGAGAAGAGCAGGGACACCTGTTGGCGGTATTGGAAGAAGAACAGGAACACTTACTAGAAGATTGTGCGGCAGATTCTGGCCCTTCCACTCCTCCCCGACAGCACCGAATTTCAAGTTGTGTCGTCTCCAGCCCCTCAAGCGATAGAAATTCAGTGGTCAAACAGCACAGAGCTTCTAGTTGCCCCTCTATCATACCGGCCAAGGGTAGTCGACCAAACAGCATATCTCATGATTCTCTTCGACTTCATGGTGGACTGCTCGTCGATACCAGTGATAATGATCAATCAACTCACACAAACTACGAGGATTGTCTACACACTCTGGATGACTGTATTACTCCAACCGACAGACTGAAATTGGAAGCTAGTGAAAGCCGGGACACCGAATATGAAAAATACAGTACGAGGATTGCTCGTCACTTCAACGACCAATCCTCCGAGTTTAATGAAAAGCCCACTATCAGAAAAGAAGGGAGTCGGAGACCTAGACTCAATGATTTCGCTTCACACGAAAGCGATGCTCGATTTACACTTGCCCAAGTCCTTTCTTTAGATCAAGAGAATCCCTTTATTGGTGTGACTCCAATGGACGGAGATGGAACCATGAGTATGGCGAGCCGAAAAGGCAGCGTAGCACCACCAGCACCATTTCCATCACCTGCTGCACCTTATCCCTCGCCAATCACGCCTTTGCATATTTCTGGCGCCTATCCGCCATCTATCACGCCTTCGAGCCTGAGGAAAGATAAGAGGAGATTTCCTTCGGAACAAAGCTCGGCTGGGAGTGGGTTTGCAAGTTACTTTGGGTTCGGTAACTCGAAGAAGATGTCATCAGGGTTGTGAGTGGCCACTGTTGATCTTTTACAGATTGCGACGACGCTGACATGCTTATAAGGATCGATGATGTTGGTGGTAATACCGGTAGAAGGGTCGAGAGTGGAAGTGCAAGTAGAGTTAGGAGTATGGGGTTGGGGGCTGTTGAACAGGTATCAATTGAGGGATTGGAGCTGGAGGAGTTTTTGAGTTGAGATTATTCGGAGACTGGAAGGGTTGGAGGGGATCATATTGTTAAGGGTGTACAGGGAAGATTATCGTTATTAGTGGTGATGCTGTGGGTGATATTATTGATGATGGGGATGTATATAATATCCATTCCGTTACATTCTTTTGTGGGTTTTCAAAACCGCCATTCATACATACATACATAGCTTTGAATCCGCAAAATTGGATTTGAATACTAGAGTAGAGATGACAGAAAGAAAAGGCATACTTCAATAAATTCATTCGTTATCATTTGCCGGGCTCATTTAGGCAGTAGAAGATTTGGAAAGTGGATATATGTGATGCGTGTACACAAGGAGGCTGGTAATTTATAAGAGGAGTTGGAAAATTCCAAGAAAGAACTTATGCACGACATACATACGCAGTCCAGACCCATCTGCAGGTCACACAAGCATATGCCCTGCATCGTACTCCATATATACCCCATAATCTAGAGAATGCGTCCCGCAATCACATTCATTACATGTAAATTCGTAGGTACCTACCGTGTATTCATTCGCATTCATATTCACATTCATATTCACATTCATATTCATCTCACTTGACTATAGTCTCAAAAACACTCGCCCAAGATATATTTTGCAAGTCTTTGCTTGCTTCACTCGCTACTGACTGACTGTATGGATGGATTCATTCTAACATGAACACGAAGATTTTCTTATTACATTTAAAATTTTGATTTCTTGCCTCCCTCCCTTCCTGCCTGCATGCCTGCCCGTCTGTGTCTGTCTTTATGAAACCAATGAATACTATGCTTCCCCTTCTCTGATGAAGATGACTGGCAATGCAGCGAATGCAGTGCCAGATCAAGATAAGACAAGAACGGACTTTGATAGAAAGTGGGAGAGATAAAATTACAAGGATTTCTTCCCCTTTCCCTCCAATTTCCCCGCGCGCCTTGCCCGAATGCCCATTGGTTGAGATGTGTGTGATGTGAAAAATTGCCAGATTTCTAGAATGATCTGGTATGATGTGGTATGTGAAGATTTCTTCGACTTTCCTGTGTTGAAGGTTTTGTGTGTTTCTCCTTTGCATTGTGAATTTCGATTGGAAGTGTGGGAGATGTTGATGTTGGTATTTGGTAGTGGGTAGTTTCTAAGTGGAGTTTACACAATGTAGAAGGAGAATGAATGATAGTCGCGAAATCTAGGATTGAGGTTGATAGAGAGATTGTTGGCGGCGTAAAGAAATAAGGTATTCGATTCAAATCGTAAGATTATAACAGCAATTTAACCGACGGATTGGTAAAGGAGAAGAGGTTCGCCAACATTTTCGATTTCGGGGATTGTACATTTGAGGTCGAAGGCTTTTGAGAGGACAATCTTGAAAATCTGCAAGTGGGTGGTTTGTTAGTTGACGGTTTGGTATATAAGCAGTATGGCGTGGACCGCAAGTAAGTATGTAAGAATGAAATATACATGGTCCTACCTTTTGAACGTTGATGCTATGGCTTGTACTACTAAAAATCAGACTTGCGCGCATTGCTTTTGCGAATCTTCGAGCCTAATGTCGCATCTGTTAGCACGCCTCAAAACGAAACAAAATTGAAGAACTGGTAAAACTAACCTGATTTGAGATCTCCTCTTGATCCTCTCTCGGGAAGTTCACAAAATGATCGTATTTTGTGCCGACCAGGAACGGAATCGCGGTCTTGTTAAAACCTCTCCCCTGCCTATACCACTCCTTAATACTATTCAAAGTACTCTTTCGCGTCAAATCAAACATGAATAATATAGCTACTGCATCGTTGCAAACGAGCGGTAACATATTCACGAACTCTCTCTGTCCTCCCAAATCCCATATTGAAAATGTAATCTCAGTATTGCGTATAGATATAGTTTTCTCCATGAAGTTAACACCCAAGGTTTGAATGTAATCTTCGTCCCAACTACCTTCTACATATTTGACCATTAAGGAGGTTTTGCCAATTTGAGCATCCCCTACCATGCCGACTTTGATGACGACACTATTCTTCGAGCCCCGTTGTTGCTGATCTGTACTCGCACCTGAACCCCGTGAATTTTGTTCTTGGTATGCGTTGCCATAGTTGCCTTGACCTGACAAACCCGAAGCCGGGCGCGAAAGTGACGCGGGAAAAGTTGTGGGAGGGGTAGCATACCGACCATTTATAGGTTCTTCTTGTGGAGGTGACGCAGGATATTCTTGTGGATATTGTGATGGGGTTTGGAAATCTGCTGATGCAGACGCAGAGTGTCGACTGTTATGCGTTGGCGTATGTGCTCTCTCCTCCATTCCGCCCATAGCATCGTCTTGAGGTGGGTCGACTCCCTGATTCTCGTATGCGATTTCGGCGTCCATCGAATCTACTGCGTCGTGAAATTGAGCGGGAGAGCTCACTGGTAAAGTGGTAGGATCCAGGTTGACTGATTTATGGGTAATTATAGAGATGAATGAATGTGTAAGGTTACCTATGATTCTTTATAAGGGTGAGATCTCGAATTGGCGGCTGGAAGAAGGAGATCAACACTGGGATGTTATGGTAGATCATTCACGGCTGATTGTAGAGTAGTGTAATGTAATGTAATGTAATGTAATGTAGTGTAGTGTGTAAGTTATTTTGGTATCAAAAATTGTTGACGAATCTATAACCGCCGTAGATGAAAACCACCACGATGAGAGTCAAGATATGAATGACTAATGAGATTCACGGAGAGATTTGAATTGTATTTTGGTTTGGACGATTGAAGTTATACCTCATGAGAAATATCCAGGGGGTTTCTTACAAGCTTGGTACAAGGCAAGAAGACAAGGCAAGGCAAATAATTGTCATGCGGTGGTTCGGCGCTTGGGCGTGCGAAAGGCAACTCGGGCAGGTCGACCAGAGACACTTTACTCCGTAATAAAGGTATCTAGGTAGCTATAAGGAGGTAGGTATTCCCTTTTTTGCGACGCGTCTTCCTCTGAGAGTTCTTTGGGTTTGTTGTTGATATGAGAAAAGGATGAAGTTGTGTTTGTTTATTGTATTGATATTGTCATCATAGTATTGAAGGAGAAGAAGGAAAAAGACTTTATTCCTAGGTACACTTCGACCAGTACTTTGTCTTCAAATTGGGAAAGCTATAGAGTCTAGGTATTTATATTGTTTGTTTTTATTTTGTGTTTGTGTTTGTGTTTGTTTTTGTTTTTGTTATTGTTATTATTTGGATTTTCATTTGTAGTTATATCTGTATTTAATATAAGGTCATTTTATTATACATTATATAGAAACAAATATACATATTATTAGCCAATTGATATTCTTGCTCCTATTGATATTTGAATTCCCTTTCCTCAGGTGGGGGTTTCATTCAATTCAATAGCTCGCCATTGGGTTCCCTCGTTGTCCTCCCTGTCTTTGGAGACAGAGACAGAGACAGAGACAGAGACAAGAGACCGCCTGGATTTTTGTCGGCTTTATTTTGGAACATTTCTCTGATTGGCTCAATCTCTTCTATCCATATCAACATTCATTTTTATTATCTCACACCTCTCTTTCACTCTATTGATAATTGAATTAATGATTCCTTGACTAAAGCTCAACTCCACCCCAAAATTCTACCCCTCTAACACCATCTACATATACGATAATGGCATCAATCGCAAGGACTTTAAGGCCATGCGCCTCAAAAATTACATCCAGTACCTTTAAGACGGTTCCATCATGGAAATCCTCATCTTTTGGAGCTGTTCGAGCTTTCTCAGTATCTAGAGCTGGTGAGTTCATCTTCTTATCCAAGGTGCTCCGACTACCGGCCTATGTCATAGAGATTTTATGCGCAGACTGAAGAAGTTGAGCCAATGTGGCCTACGGAGTGTGGATGAGACTTTGGAATACTCGCCTTCTTATCACTATCATGGGAATGTTCATTAGAATCCAATTTCTACCCATTTCATACCATATATCTCACCAATACTGACACTTTCTCTCCCCAACCGCAGCTTTCAACAAGAAGTATACCAAAGACCACGAATGGATTCTCCTTTCTCCCGATAACAAGACTGGCACAATCGGTATCAGTGATTATGCCGCACATGCTCTCGGTGACGTCGTTTATGTTGAGCTTCCCACCGTCCCATTGGAGGTCGGCGCTGGTGATGCCATTGGTGCCGTAGAGTCTGTTAAGAGCGCATCCGATATCAACAGCCCTATCACTTGCAAGATTGTGCAGGCTAACAAGATGTTGGAGGAAGCACCAAGCACTATCAACAAGGGTCCCGAAGATGAAACAAGTGCTGGAGGCTGGGTTGCCAAGGTTGAAGTTGGGGAACAAGGAGTCAAGGATTTGGAAGGGTTGATGGATGAGAGTGCTTACAAGACATTTATTGAGGAATAAGCAGTGCGATGTGAGTTGGTACATGACGAGAAACGAGGGTATGATTGCATGGACGGGCGGGGCATAGCATAGACGGGGGATTCAACTCAACATTGATGAATGTGTATTTGGGAATGGAGTTTATTCAACAAACATAAGGGTTGGAGGGGAATGATACTGGATTCGCTACATTTATATATGTATGCAGCTTTTAGCCTTCTTGGAACATATTTGAAAGCTATTGGTGGTCCAGCCAGTCAATCTATGTAAAGGAAAAAGTTTACTTTTGTAGCCTATGTGTCTGTGAAAAAAGAGATCATCCGGGGCTTCAACTATGCATTACCACCCTCCGTGATGACAGGACGATTAAGGTTGATAGCCTCCAGTATTTTGGCAGCACCCTTGCTGACCAAATCTTGAGCAAGAGACCATCCAAACTCGTCAGCATCTTTTGGTGTTAGGATCTCCTCCAACCTCTCTGATTCCACACTCTCGGTGCCATCAAGACTGACAACGATAGCCTTCATTAACAATTTCCCCTTTTCGATCCAGGTCGTCTCAACTCCGATCGGCACACTGCACCCACCCTCCAGAGTTCTCATCAAACTTCTTTCTGCCAACCCGGCCAATTGAGTCGGTTCATGTTGTAACGCAGAGATCATCGTGCTGATTTCTTCGTCGCCATCTCTAACCTCCAAAGCCAGTGCGCCTTGTCCCACAGCATGCAACATACCGCCACCCTCTGTTTTACTATCCAGATACTGCGTGATCCTCTCTCCCCAACCCATTCTTAACAAACCCGCCGCAGCTAAAATCAAACATGAATACTTCCCATCATCCGCATCCAACTTATTCAACCTAGTTCCAATGTTGCCCCTCGCGTTCTCAAACTTTAACTCGGGGTACTTCCTAGCTATCTGCGCGCTTCTTCTCACACTACTCGTTCCTACAACGCTTCCCGCTGGTAGCTCTGACAAGCTCTTATAGGTACTTCCTGCCTTCATAATCAACGCATCCCGAGGATCCTCTCGTTCAAGAATTGCACCAATTATACATTTGGTCGGTAACTGCGTCGGCATATCTTTAAGACAGTGAACCACAATATCCAACTTCCTGTCCAATAATAAAGCCTCAAGTTCATGTGTCCATAAACTCTTTGCGCCGAAATCATGCAAAGCAGTTACTTGATTCTTGTCGCCCATCGTTTCCAATTTTGTAATCTCGAAGTTTAAATGGGGATGAGCTTTTTCGAGCGCAGCTTTTACTTGCTCGGTTTGCACCATGGCGAGTGCGGATTTGCGTGTGCCAATGTGAATAGTGGCTGGCTTTTCATTTTGGGATGTCTCGCGTTCGGATTGATGATCAAGAGCGCGGAGGGGTGCAGCGTCTTTGGAGGACTTTTCTTGGGTACTGGTAGTGGGGTCGAGAACGGAGCGGGAGGATGTAGACTCTTTTTGTTCGTGAGTTGCCATTTTGAATTGGGTATGAATTGAAAGTTACTGGAGCTTTCAATTTGGATCTGGGGTATAGGGGTATTGGAGTCGGGAGGTGGAAGAGCAGCTGAGCGTTGCTCATTCTTAGTGGGGGGTATTTCTGTGAGCTTACAATCCACTAAACCCCTCTATTGACAGGGGTAATGGTTCCACAACCGTATGTATCTCGTTCAAGTGAGATTCACTGGGAAACACAAACATAAAACCACAACCACAATCGCAACCACAATAAACCATTACTTTGGCTGTATTCACCACTCTTGGATAACTGAGTTGAGAACTGATGAATAGAGGACAATTGTTCTACTCGATACAATATGAGACAAGTCATTCTTTGACCCACCCCACTCAAGTCATGTCTAAAAAGGGAGAATCAGATTCAACAATGATCTGTCTGACACACAGGTCATGAATCTCACATAATTCTTCTACTAAAAATTGGAAGCTATCTATGCTCAAGCAATGAAAGACGCAGTGTTTGAAGTCAGACCTGTTATTTGTATTGACTAGATTTTGATAAGGCGCAAATGTTGAAGCACCAAAACAATCACCCTTCACTGATTCTCATGTCTTGCACACCCTTTCATTCTTTCCTACGATTCTTCCGTAATCTTCTTCGCAATTTCCAAGGCACTCTCCAACTCTCTTGCATCCGCGCGGCCTAGACCGCACTCTGTTGCGATACCAAAATTTGCCACAACTTCACTCGCAGATTTAATTCTTAATTTTGTTCCCTCAAGGTCATCCTGATGTAAGACTCCCAAATACAACTCTGTATCATTCTTCTCCAAGTTTTTCAATGGTTCAAAGTACCCTCGGTCAATCCGATCTTTTGGTACAGGCATATGAATCCAATTGACAGATCTTCTCCTTCTTGTTCCAGTTAAGACTCGATTCGCAATATCGACTAATAAGCTCATGTTTTTCGGTTGCGTGAAGTGTTGATGTCCAAGATCACCGTAGCAGAAATGGAAACCCAGTTCGACGGATGGATCTATAGCATCTGCTAGTTCGAGGACACGGTTGACAATACTGTCTTTCAAAGCCATGATCCACTAAAACGTCGAGTTAGTACTCGTCTAGGACGTTGAAATAGGAAATGATAGAGATGCCACTAAGTTCATGAATGCTTACGTGCGGTGGAGGCAACACAATTCCTTCCAGAAATGCGAACTCCACAGCAACGTCTCATTGTATAGCCAAATCTTCTGCGGGAATCTCAGTGAAGCCTTTGCATAAACTGGCTCAACTGCTTCTTGATAAGCTGGCTCTATTGCTACATGAAGAACATTGATAGGTGTAGGAAGCGAAACCTGGAATTTCACCCCCTTCGGTATAGTACCACTATCACGAAGTCGACAAAAAGTAGCATACGAGTCTATGGCATCATCTTATCCAACAGGCATGAGTTGGATCTTCTCAGGAGAAATGGGAATCGGGCCTGGATCCTTGGCCAGGGAGAAATATAAAGAGCGGACTAGATAAGGGTATTTATAGAACACGCTTCTTTGCCAGAGGACGAAGTTCCCTCGGTTACCGGGCTCACCATCGGGAATACGCTTTAGTTGGGTTGGAAATGTAGCATTGAGTGTACGGTAAACCGTGGGTGTGTCAGGGAGACAGATACTCCCCACGAAGTGCACATTCTTGCCGGAAGGAGATGCCATATCGAAAGATTCGCAATTAGTGCTACGTAGGTAAAGTGTCCAGAAAAGAGATTATGATATGAAAAGGGCACAAAAAATAGGTAAGGGAAGCCGAGCTAGCTGTATGATCTGGAAAGAAAAGGATTGATACAGTGATATCATCTCAAGCCGAATGAAGGGAGCCTCTTATATAAATTGTTTACATTCAAAATCTACCTCGAATACTTTATTTGGGAAGCGAAGGAATACAACTACACCAGTACAATGTGAGTTGGAATACAACCATTCAATTGGCAGTTCAGCAGCAGAGTTACATTAAACAATTGTACTACTCTAAGAAAAAGCCCCTCGATTCACGCTTCTTTCGCTCAATTTTGCAAGCTGAGCTTGATGAACAAGGGTCTAGAGAGGGAATCTCCAGCATAGAGTGACTGGAAAAAGTTGTTGACATTGAATGGCACTGAAGGATTTCACTTCGTCAGCGTTTACATAGACCACGAGTTCTCCAATCAGCCTCATAGACATGACTTCAAACGTCACATATGGATCCACCAACATGGCACCAAATTTCAGCCCTGCAGCAAATTTACTAAAGAGTGGAAAATTCGCGGATTAGGCATACTAGGTATGTCACATTCATGTCCGAGCCTCCTTCTCTTTGCAGATTGTGATAACTGAGCATAGAGTAAGTAGTAAGATCGGGGTGATATGATATGGGACAAGAGGTCGGGAATGGGCAATTTACGGGTTTTCATAACTGTTGGTGGCGGGGGGGCGCTTGGCGTTGGCGTGATGCGGTGGTGATGCGGAATTAGGAAACTCCAAACGGGTTTCAAAAAATTGGGATGCGTGGGCAAGCATAATATTTGGGGGTTAGATGCAAGAGCTGCTTTGTAGTCGCCGTTCAAGCTTGAGGTTTGAAGGGCTGTTGGTCGAAATCTGGTAATGTTGATGTTGATGTTGATGTTGATGTTGATGTTGATGTTGATGTTGATGTTGATGTTGATGTTTTGTTTTGTTTTGTTTTGTTTTGTTTTGCTTTGTTTCGTTTCGTTTACTTTGGATGCCGAATTCGAATATTCCAATACAGTACATAGTCAGACTATCAGTTCTGAGAAATGGGATGTGAGGGATACAGAGACTAGATGGAGTAGAGGAGACAATCAAATTTTAGAGGGGTCATATGTCGCTCGTCAGGCTCTTCATACATACCGCGAAGGAATGATGATACACCATGCATAAATTCGTTGTAATACGTCAGGGGAGGAAGTGAGCCTTCAAATACCACTCTACATACAAGTTGTATGGAGAGAAGTAGCAAGCGAAAAGTAAGGACGTGGAGTGGAGAAATAAGATAAATGCTGGTGCGGCACAAGCGCTACCTGGTTACTGAAGTTTGCTTGCATATAAGCGCAATGTGATACGAAGATGCGAACGCGGCGCGGTGTATTTTATGACTCATGATTGGATTGGTCATAATATACGATGCGGCGCGGTATGAGGCACAGGCTCTGTAGAGCTATATACATATGAATGCATTTCGTGGTTTTATGGGAAGCGGCGAGGTGTGATCATGAATTGAGTAGTAGGCGGTTAAGTTATATAAGGATCGGGCGTAGAATGAAGTGGGATGGGGTGAAGAGGAGTGTGATAATGGATGTAGATGCAAGATTTGAATGATGTTTTGGACGGTAAGACTAGGTAGGTATCCCAGCAAGCTAGAATTCGAGAGTTTTCAATTCAACACACAAAAGTTCACATGCAAACTTAGATCAGATTCATGCTCTTGTGCAAAATTCGAACTTTCCCTAAATACAACCCATTTCTTGTCATGCGCTTGTCGTTCTATGCTACAACACCACAGCCTTGATGATTTTTATTCACCCCCTTTTCACCACCTTGGCATTTTTTTCTGACATAGTAAACTAACGCGATGAGTAAAGAAAATGCACTTAGACAGCGCTCCAGGCGAACTTGACAGAAACGCTTTGGCTGGAGGTGTATACTGTTGCTTGGGTAGAACCGGATGGGGTAGAGGTGGCGTAGAAGGTAGATGAGCCGCCGTAGGTTAGGTAGCCACCGGAGGACTGGGATGTGTTAGTTGGTTGGGATTTGATATGGAAAGGGAAGAGGAGAGGAATGAAACTTACTCCGAAGACGGTAGAGACACCGGCGCCGCAGGAAAATGTACTGCCGGAGATACCGCACGTTCCCTTGGAGGACTTGAGGGTGAAGCCAGTACCTAGGTTGAGAGTTAGTGGTATTCGTTGAATGGTAGATGAGGAGTTGAGGTATATCTTCGGGCAACCATTTTCTCATCAGGAGTGGGGAAAAAGAGTCTTACCAGAAGCAGTGGCAGTATATGTAGCACAAGTACCGCTAGTGTACCAGGTACCTGCACTAATCAAGCATCCGTTATTAGTGCTTCCAACATATGCCTCCAAATAACCAGATCCAGAGAAGCTGCCAGTGCCACCAGGAGCAGTCGCGGTGGTAGTAGTGGTTCCACCACCACCAGCAGTGGTAGTTGGGGTAGCAGAGCCGGACTTGGGAACATATTTAATGCCGGTAGAGGGGCAATCTCCAGATTGACCGACGGGAGCAATTGGAACGAATGTTCCGGTAGCAACGGAACCGCGTACTTCAAAGGAGTACCAAATCTC
This sequence comes from Botryotinia convoluta, assembly GCA_004786275.1. Lineage (NCBI taxonomy): Eukaryota > Fungi > Ascomycota > Leotiomycetes > Helotiales > Sclerotiniaceae > Botryotinia > Botryotinia convoluta. The sequence continues at coordinate 39,277 of PQXN01000126.1, read as the reverse complement.
ATCGAGAGAGGAAGAACTACATTGAATGGTGGCAGGGTATCCGAAACCGGCGGTGATGGCTGCTTGGATTTGAGCGGAGGTGTAGGTTTTGGTGGTGGAGGGCACGATGCCAGCATTGGCTAACCACTGTGGTGATGTTAGTTACTTCTCTCTTTTGCTTGTGTAGAGGGCTACTTACTGTGTAGGTAGGAAGAATCTTGAAAAGATCAACAGCAACGTTGAAGAAGTCTACAACTTCTGCACCGGTGGTGTAGCCGCTGTAGCAAGAAGGCTCAAGAGTACTGATACAAGTTCCGTGCTTGTTCCACTCGTGTTCCCAGAATACCTCATTGGTAGAGTCATCACTGACCCAGTAGGTGTTCATATACGAGAGCAAGGATGTTTGACCAGCAGCAGAAAGGATGTTGGTTATGCTTGAATATTGACGACTGGTATCGCAACTTGAATCATAGGTACCATCACAGTGATCGGGCCATAAACCGTGGATTGTCCAAGAGTTGGAAGGACCTTGAGTATGATTAGTTTCTGACTTGTGAAGCGAGGTTAGGAGGGAAGAAAATTTGTATACCTGTGCTAGGATTGGAGTCCCAGAATTGGGTCTGAACCATTTGACCACCAGGAGTATTGAAGCAGCAAGTATTGGTACTGGAACCACTACAACTCAATGCTGGATTCGAACATACCAGCGGAGTCGCAGCTAGACTGGCTGCACGTGCAGCTGGTGCCAGAAGCACAAATGGCAAAAGAACTTTGGAGATTGAGGAAGTCATTGTTGCACAAAGTTTCAATACCAAGGGAAAGCGAGGGAAATCGATGCTTCTATTTCACGCAAAGAAGATTCACCACTTCCACCAAGGCCATAGATATAACATTTCCAAATTGCACTCATCCGCCATGGGTGATAAGCAATCTTCACCAAAACGTGCCACACTCCATTGGTGTTGGGTTGTATCAAAGACATTATCTAAGAGAAGAAGGTGTATAAGAAAGGAACGGCTGGAAGAAATGGTAATATTCCATGCTCATAGGTCAATTGTGATATCGAACTACGGTGTTTTCAAGGTTCCTAAATAGGCTAGAAGCGACGCTTGACACTATATTGATCCCCATTTTATGCTTATCCCCTGATCGGCAGTCAAATGAAAGGACTTGATTCCCCAAACGATAAATGAAGAAAGTTAATAAGGCTAATCGATAGTCAGGTACATTACGTATTCCTACCGTCCAGCGAATGATAGATGATAGATGATAAACTTCCCTACCACTCGGTTATCATTCGCCGAGAAAAGATTTTCTCTCAGAGCAATAACAGGAGGTAAGATGTTGTGCAGGTTCGAAATCCCCTGAAGATAATGATAGAAAAAGGAAAATGTTCCTTGCATCCCTTGTGATAATTCTGATGGTTGTTGTCGTGGACTCTTTAAGTAGTTTTTGGAAGGTAGCCACACAGATTGCTGGGATTTATTCGTGCGACCTTCTAAAATAAGAACGCCAAGCATCCTCTCACATTTCGCTCCTCGCCGTCGTCCATCAATGATTATTATCATACTGTCGCTTCTGCGGTCCCACGATTCTACCACGATATGGAGATATGAAGATATGAAGATATGAAGACGTGAAATATTGCTGGGCGGTAATTTCGGTCCCGTTAACCCTATTAAGGTATCAATCACATGTGATATGTTTCCCTGGTTTGCAGTAAATCGGTGCGCTCCGCTGTAGATGCAGATAGATAGATAGATCAGATTGTGGGGACACCGAGGCCTGGAGAATTGAAAGCAGGTGGCCTATCATCCCGCCACGGGTGATTCCATCCGATAGACTACCAATAACTGAACAATATCGTCGTCGATTTTGCTAGTATCATCGCCGTCTGTTTTTACAACGCTGTTGACACAATCACCGCCATCACATCAACATCATCTTACAACATCACGACTTTGTGTCAAGTCGTATCAATTGGTCGTAGTACTTTGGGAAATTGTGAGATTCATTGAAAATGAAAAACTCAATTGTGAGTATTGGCCCAGTTTGTGTGTCCTCATGCATCTAGTCAATGTACTCGTCCAAAGATTTCGGATAAAACAAAGACATGGTGCATTGGCAAGCTCTTGGTGTCGAGAACATAACTTCCTAGATAGTCTGAAGAGTGCGTGGGCAATTGGTGCTATGTTATATTGGGAGGAGGGCTTTGCGAAAGTCCAAAAGATTGGATGATCAAGAATGGTGTAAGATTATTGACCTAGGTTAATCAATAACCTTCAGATTCAAACCCTCGTCCACGCGAATCATATTTTGCATCATCAAAATGTTGTCGATGCTTATGGTCATGTGTCTGTTCGTCATCCGGACAACCCAGGTATCTTTATCATGTCGGCATCGACCGCGCCAGCATTGGTCTCATCCATCTCCGACTTGGTACAGTATAATGTATCCGATGGTGCTCCAGTAGATCCGAAGGCGAAGAAAGGGTATCAAGAACGGTTTATCCACAGCGAAATTTACAAGAGATTTTCAGAAATCAATTGCGTTATCCACAGTCATGCCGAGGCCGTAATCCCCTACACGATGAACGGAGTCCAGATGAGACCGATATTTCACATGGCTGGGTTCTTAGGTATGATACTCTTCCGGGAACGATGCATGAATATGTATATAATGATTACTTATAGGTGACCACGTACCTAATTTTGATATCACGGAGCTATACACCTCGAACGATAGACAAGACTTCTTGGTAAACTCTGGACGGTTTGGCAGTGCCTTGGCCGAGAAATTCTCCAAGCCGGAATCAAGCACCCAAGACTATAACGTCGTCTTAATGCAAATCACGGTTTCACGACGGTAGGATCAAGTATCAAGCAAGCCATCTACCGTGCCGTTTATACTCAAGTCAACGCGGGTCTCCAAGCAAAAGCTCTTATGCTCAGGAATGCCGAGGGAAGAGTTGCTGACCTTGGCCCTTTAAGGTTTTTGAATGCCGAACAAGCTTCTGGTTCCGAAAAATTTAACGATGACACCGCAGAAAGACCTTGGCAGTTATGGGTGCGAGAAGTTGCGGCAAGCCCTTTGTATCAGAATGAAGCAATAAAGATGGATTCCTCAGATGAGGTATGATACGGAAGATTAAGCTCTTCGCGTTTCTACTCTATGTTATTGAGATTGTGATGGGCCACATTGCTATGGTTCATATTTGAGAAGGGGACGTAAGTTCAATTCATGCATTCAATTTCCGAGCCATTACTAGTTCAAAAAAGCTCGATATGGCTTTGCTAACTTTTAGTCACGTAGATACATTTGATATCTAGTTTCTAGGTATGAAAAACAACCGCGAGACTACGTCCAAACAATGTGGCGTCGACTAAAACAGAATTTCTTTCATCTCATTTCCTAAATGTCGTCTTCAAACTTTGACCCCTTAGGAAGGAAAGTTCCTACTACCATTTATTCTACCTATACTTGCTTCATTTGACCGAAATTTGGATCATTTTGATGTTGATCCGCGATTGGAACTTGGAAGAACACATATGCAGGGTTTTGCAGAATGTCAGCCAAGACTTGCGATGAAAAACGTCAAACGTTGGGGGAGATTTGTCAAAATGGAATTTCTGAGGAAACTCAATCTGTTTATAGTATGTCAAATTGTGAAATGTCTGCAGATGCAACTCGTTTCCAGAGATTTCGGGGTTTACGCTGTGACCTTTGAGGGATTCTCATACGACGCTAGAACCTGCCAAGAACTGGAATTATCAGAAAGCTAACGCCAAAAAAGCATAGCCAGACTTACAAAAGCTATTTCAAAACGTCGCCGTGACTTTGCAATCACAGCCAAGATAATTGCTTCCTCGCATTTGGTCTGTGCTGAGTCTCTCGAGAGCTTGATACCATTCCTATGCATCGCGTTATCGGTGTCACTTGGCGTTTGACGAAATATTGGCATTCATCCCACGCGAAAAAGGTTCATAATCAAAACCTGTGAATTGTTAGCATCTCAGAATAGGGAAATCATTCGATTGGCTAGAACCTCAATGTTAGGAACCGTGGGTGTGGTATGGGGTTGGCCAGAGCTATATTGCACGGCCTCTGGAAATTATTGGCAACGCATTTTCTGTATGAATTCTTGATATAAGAAGTCTTGTCCTCATGCACCCAAGAGTTTTAATTCCTCAGCTGTGCTCCATTTGATTCTTCTTGATCTTTATTTACACATCTAAGCTTGACGCTCAAGATATCCGTTCACTTAATTCATCCCACTACCCTTATTTCACAGCCCGTCTCCAACGCAAGCACCCCTTCACAATCCACTTTCAAAATGTTGACCAACTATCTTGTTATGGCCATGATCGCCACTAGCATCTCGGCACTCCCTTTGAACATCAACCTTGGCGCCTATTCACCTGCCTTGGTAGTCGGTGATGGTGAAATATCATTCGGAGGGAAAGCAGATGTATCGAACCTCATGAATGCGCTCGAAGGAGCTGCCGTTACTGGCGCCGCAACAAACGGTGCCGCCCCAGCCACAACCCCAACACAAGCACAAGCAGCACCAGCCGTAGCTGCCGCCGCCACCGCCGTTCAGGGAGCTACCGAAGACAAGACTGAAGCTCAAGTAACAGCACTCCAAGGAATGGGCAAGGAAATCGCACCCCGTGTTGTCAAGCTCGAGAGATCGGATGTAGACAGAGCCGCAAAACGTGACATTCAAACCTTGACTGCCGCTCTCAACTACGCTGCCGGTGCCATCAAGACCAGCCCCGAAGTCCAACTCGGAACCGAAGAGTCTGGTGTTGGCATTCTCGTCAAAGCTGGAGGCACCGGAAATACTGCTGCCGCTGCTGGTACTGCAGCAAAGACTAAGATGGGTAAACGTGAGGACGGTGTTGCCGACCCCAAGATAAAGACTACTGTCACTACCATGTTTATTCGTGGTGGACCAGCTGGTTAGTTACTCCTCTCTTCATACATTCTTAATCATAGAATTAAAGCTAACATGTCAGCACAATAGTTGGACAAACAAATTCCATCTCCACAGTCCGCAACGTCGAAGATATCAACGGCTCAGCAGTCACTAAGCGTGAACCAAGCCCAGGTATTGATGGTGTTAACCTCAATATGGTCGAGGGATCAGTTGCCGAGCTCACTTTTGTGGAGACAAGGAGTGCAGATGATGAGGAATAGATTTCCCATCTCACTTTCTGTAATGAATGGATGTGAATGAGGATGGATTGAATATGTAATTTACAAGCGTCAAAAAGATTAAGAGATCATTTGTTATTATTTACACGGCATAGTAGCTGTGAGTGTGTTCTTTTCTTCTTCTTCTTTTTATTTGGTTCTTATGGTGGCGTTTTCATGGCTCGGGTCAAGCTGGAAGTATACCACACAGCTCTTACATTTTAATTTGAATATGAGGATGGAATCTTAGGGGGTATCAATGATGGGTCGAAAAGCAAGATAAAGCGATTTATATATCTATAGATATATCAATATAAAGAGAAATTCAAATCCAAATCCATCTTCTGTTGTCACTCACTTAAATTCTGTCTCCTCCTTTTTCTTCTTCTTCTTCTTCTTCTTCTTCTTCTTCTTCTTCTTCATCACATCTTCACCAGCTATTTTCCTTTCAAGTCCAATTCTCACTCTGCTCTTCCCCCTTTCGAACGGGCCCAAAATAAAGGGAAATTCCCACCGACGCCGTGATCTAGAGATCTAGATCTGACCCATAACTTCCAGTGTCAAAGCCAAGGTCCAAGAGCCTTACACCCTTCGGCAGTGTTCGCAAGCCGAGCCGTCAGTGCTCTGGCTGGCCTAACCTCTTTTGGAAACGCATGATTCCCAAATGATCGCCAAGCAAGGGTCGAGAGCTTGAAACAACGGGGTTTTCTTGGCTGGCACAATGATAATACACACTGAATATTTCTTTGGTGGCGATAATGGGTGTGTATTGAGATCAGGATAAGTATAAAGATCGACTCTGGACCCTGGTAGAGCAAAATTTGACAGGTGGACATATAGATGGAGATGTGGATTTGGGCGGAGAATTTCGAGCCGGTTGGGGGATCGGCGGATGGGGTAGATATGGTGAAGCGAGGGTAAGATGTTGGTTTCGATAATGGATTTTATCCACTTTCTGTTTCTGTTTGGGGTCCTCGAAATTTGCAGGGTGCATTTATCCTCGCTTCATAGAACGGTCTTCGCAATTTAAGTAGGTATCTTGAACAATGGCATGAAGATTCTCATCACGATAAATTGAGAAAACAATTCGAATTGCTATTACTCATTCAGGACTGTGGAAGTTCTCATCTAAACGCTAAAAGGATAACAAGCAATATCTAATCTAAATCTAAACAATGAATATCGCTCAGAGTCCTTTGGGTTATATCTAGTAGATGGAACGCAACGAACCGAATTGCAGAGTATAAGGGCCAGACGAGGGCGAAAATTTAGTGGTAGACTTCTCTGAATAACCACTCTGCAGCGTCATCATACATTTTCCTTCCTATTGCCATTAACTTTTCTCTCTTTACTTTATCTCTTTGCTGACGCCCCCCAAAACTCTCGAATCCTAGATCAAAGTTAGTATCTCAATTTATACTTTCAGAGTACCAATATCTCTACTAGTTTAGACTAGCAGACTGGATAGAAGCCTTCAAATTCCAAGCGTAACTTAACATTCTAAATGAATTCAACATTTCAAATCTTCTAAATGTCCAAATCGGATCCAGGAATCCAAAGTCTCTCGTTATTGAACTGCAGTCCAAACTATTGGAAAGCCTGGCTACTTCATCCTTATACTCAAAAGGTCGATACAAGAGAAGTCTGCTCAACATACCATGCTCAACACCCATAACCTTCTCCCACCGCACCCCATCCTTTTCCCAGACTGTCTCACCCTCTACCCTCTCCTTGTCCACAAGCCTCTCCGCCAAAAACTCAGCATCATACCACAACATATCCAACTCACACCCCACCATACAAATTTTCTTCGGCAGCATCTTTCTATCCGCATACGTAACACTAAGTCTCGGGTCACACAAATCCGTTCCAGGAGGTATATACGCATAGTTGAATAGTGGACCCAAATTTTCCAAACCATCTTTAGACGCATAAGAAGGTCTCGCTGCAATCGCGACTGATTGCGGCGTCACAAACCCACAAATGGGGTAGAATGCACGTACGCCCTGGATTTTGCCTTGAAGAGAGGGAGCTTGTGGAACGGCGAGGGAACAACAGCCGCCGGCGCTGAAACCACCAATAGCTACTTTAGAGCGATCGAATGGGAGAGATTCGTCTTCGAGGATGGAGGTCACGACATCGGTTAATTCGTTAATGGGTTGAGGGAACGTTGCTTCGGGAGCTTTGGAGTAGTCGAGGGAGATGACCAGGATATTGTGTTTAGAGGAGAAATAAGAACAGAATTCATCGTCGACGGCAGGGACACCAAAGACGAATCCTCCACCGTGGACGTTGAGGTAGAGGGGTAGAGATGGGTCGCCGGATTTGTAGGTGGAGGGGATGAAGATTCTATGGGTGAGCCAGGAGTGGATGGGATAGGTTTTGGTGAATGTAGGGAGTGTTGCTCGACCGCGTACATAGGGGGATGTGAGTATCGGGATGAAATTCTTGGTAAGGGTTCTGACGAAGTGTAGTTTGAGCCAAAGAGTCATGCGTTTCCATATCAGCAGCGTTGGGTGGTAGATTGGCCCTTGGGGAAGCGGAGGTGGTAGAGCCATCGTTGACTTGATGATTGGGCTTTGGTTAGTATCCAGAGTTGTAAATATACAAGTATAGATGTAGGTGATCCTAACGTTTTATAAGTTCAAATATCGTACGACGTGTAAAGTATATGTATCAAAACGGGTCTCTGTGGACGGCTCGATGTGGACGCGAATCATATCCATACCAACCTTTCAAAAACACCTATGTTAGCGAATCTTCCTTGGACATAAAGAAAGTTCACAGTCATGTGAATTAAAGGCTACTAAACAATTCTATTTGGATTTGAAATAGAAATATCAATCAATTGATTAATGATTGAATTTTGAAAAGGGTATGACTTTGATGTGCGTACCTATAATTGCGAGGTGAAACATAAAGACCACGTTTCTTCCCTACCCGAGTATCGGCTAAAAGGAATACTTCGGCACCTGTTGAAGTCAATTTACCAAAGTCATTAATTATATTTGGATGTACGATATGATAGTAAATCTTCTAAAGGTATAGTAAGACATATAAAGAAAATTTTAAGAGAATCATAACAATATTGGATCACTTGCCACCACGCACCCCAAATTTGGTACTCACCAATCACAAGTCCATATGCAACGCCAACCATCAACTCCAAATTCTCCCAAAAATTAGATGACCACACCAAAAGCAGAATCACAGAGCGAATAATACCATTGCAAAGGAAATGGTAAACTCGGGAGTGTATATAAAGAATGAAACAAATACGAAAAAGCAACTCATCGTCTAAAATTGCTTATCTTTCCTCGTAAAATGCGGTTTTAACTTCGAAGTATGAAGGGAAAGCTGTTCTAGCCGAAATCCCCAATACTTCCACAGCCCAGGTCGTGTCCAATCATCCCAGTTTATACTCGATGAATTCTTCGGTAGTTCATCCACTCTCCACTGCCAAAAGGCCATTAGCCTCCCCAGCGATGTGAATAGCTTTTCTCTTTCGACCCAAGTACGCCAACGCCTTATTGCATGAGTTGCAGTTGATGCATCAATTTCCAACCATTCTGTATGCCTTCTAGGTCCGCGCTGGTTGTTTTTGCAAACCTCGCATTCAAACCACTTGCGTTGATTATAGAACTCTTCGAAGAGGATAGACTCAACTAACGCGTAGTGATAGAAAGCGTCTTCGCCATTGCCACTGGGTGATTCAGGTGAAACTATAGATACAGATTTGGAAATTTCGGAAATTGGTATTCTACATTTCGACCACTCGCGCATGCGAGTTTCTGGAGCTCTGCTCGATTGGCCGATCTTTATGTGACAAGGAGCATACCTGGGAGATTCAAACGCATATATGTAACCAGCAGTAAGGTCGCAATGAGGCTTAAGTGGTTTCTGGAGAAGTGATCGTATAGCGTGATTTATTTCTCGGGTACTTTTGCCAGCGGATCCATAAGAACAAAACTTTGGACACTGTGGCACTATCGCTGGAAGAATAGGATACTGAACAGGCATGGAATTGTAGGCATTATCGAAGCCCGAGCTCATACGCCTGTTGACAATGATTTCTTCTACAGCAGTGGGAAAAGCCCCAGGCATCTTCAATACCATTTCAGCTTGGTTGTTGTCATTATTAACATCTTGATAGTCAACTTCATCATCATCTCCTTGACTTTCGACTCGATCTCGACCTTCATCAACTTTGGATTGCGAAGCTATTGCTTGGTATTTATATCTTGAATTCGTTGAAGCTCTTATGGGGGAATCATACAAATTTCGAGGTCGTGCAGTTGGCCACGGATCAATTGATTCCTCGAAATCATTTGGTGGGGTGATTGGCGACGATTCACGTCTGAAAGATCTAATCGAAAATGTGCTATCAGCAGTCGACATCGTACTGACACTGGAGACCGAAGATGAAGAGGTAGGGAACTTGCCCAATATTGGTCGATCGGGTGTCTGGTAAGGATTGAGGCGTGGCCGGGACGGTAGACTGGATGCCCGGTTGGCCGAGATGGAGGGAGATCGGTTACTCGAGGAGACATGGGTCTGCGAATATCCAGGACTCGACATGATCAATCGGTTAGTAAATAATGTAGTATGTGTATGTAAATTTCAGTTTCTATTGCAATATAAATTAGCTTCTCAGAGGTAATCTGTCTACCTACTTAAATGTTTGATTTGTGGCTGGACAATGAAGGAGTATCTTCGTTCGGAGACTGATACCACGCCGTTTCTTCAATGATCTAGGGGAGCTAGCCAATAACGTGTCAGGCATAGTCGTTGTAGGCCAATCAAATATCCGCAAATCCTTGTTGATTCGTTACAAACTAGTCAGAACCAACATATCCGGTCTGCATAGCCGACAATATGCTGTGATTAAATGCACACTTGCGCATTTACTGAGAAAATCAGCCTCGACGATAATAGAAATTGTGGCATCATTGATTTTCTATGTCCCATTGGGTCCTTGTGATGATTCCAGAGTAGACACCTACTATGCAGTGCCAGTTCAGACCACCATGAACCCCCGACGTTCAGAGCCATTCAACATAGTGAGGTTATATTGTTTGAGCATGGGACGGAAACTGAAGGCCAATATATAAGAGCATACATCCCCATTCAATGGTCAGAGGATATTGGATTGATTCTTGGATTCTGGTCTGGAGGCCAGATCACTGACCGCGTCAGCTTGTTTTGGAATGTCCTACAACATGACCATGAAGTACGAGAGAGAAAAGTCGCGAACCACAAACATCAGTGTCTGCAAGTTCGAAACACATTTCAGTGGGCGCATTCATGAGAAACACCGTAAGAAGCAGACTTCAAGTGCTGGAAAAGCTCTCAAAGGTACAGGTCTTGTAGAAGGTCGCTCAATGAGCAGATGAGAGACAGGAACGCTTCATCATCTCGCGCGAACGACTGCGGAGCAATTTCATGATCAATAATAAGGAGAGATCAATTCCAAGAAGCTCGAGCTCATGCTACTGAGAAAGAATTGAGGCTTGAGTTCCCTAGTCACGTCACGTGCCGGGCTGGGCTGTCACTGGTTGTGTTTCATCTTGATGCTCGCAGCTTGCAGCTTCGACTTCTCACTCTTTCGCTGCTGCTGCAACGCAAACTTTATTATCATTCGGTCAGAGCAAGAACATTTATGAGAGACTTGGGAATTTACTGAGAAACAACGCTTTCACTCAACATTCAATTCACAATTGAATAGCATTGACAGCAACAAAGGAGTCGCCGAAATCCCTACCCAGGTGTCTAGACCGCCGTCGCTCAATGTAGAAATACGTACCAAGCGTTTATATGGACCCCTTTTCCTCTTTGGAATACCAAGAACCAAGAGAGTACGAAGTATAAAATTATGGACGGAAACATGTTGCTTTGACCTTGAATGCTTCCTCCACCCCATTCTTGTCGATATTACCTCGGGCTTGTAGTGCTTTAAATTGGTCACCTTGTTGTACGGAGAACTTCATTCAAAATTTCAAAAACTTCGACCATCAGCGGGAGAAACCCTTTCTAAGACTATTCCAGCATCATACAATTAACTTTTCGAATGAGATGCATGATATTCCAAAAAATTACTTACGATGTTTCTGAAATCACCTCGCATAAAACCATGTGTAATTTCGACCTAGACTTGGCCTCATGACCCGAGAGTATCCAAGGGGTTGAGCTTTTCGACGAGTATGCTAACAATACAGTCCTCCTCCGTCTGTCAGTTATACGCTGTCAAGTATCGTATTCGGAGATCAAATCCCGGGTGCTCAATACTTCTCTCCCGTTAAAACAACTATACTCGGAAGAATCGGCCCTCAAAAATCCCCAAACGGTGATATTCCCATCGTTGTACAGACTCTCAGTGATGATTTATCCGAAGCAATAGCTGCGCCACTATAGGACACGATGCTTACCTTTTTCTGCACAATCGGTAATTATTCCATCTTGGCAACTTGCCATCCTTCCCTTCCCCCACTCAAGGTCCAATCCCACGGTGTCAAATAAAAATACATGTATGGCGGTGCATGTGCTGTGGTACCAGTAGTACTGCTGTAGTACAGCGTCGGTACCGATCGGAGAATTTCTATCTGCATATCTGGGGAACATACACGGCGAAGAAAACAATTTATTGTCGGTATATTCCACTGGAATTTATTATACTTTCAATGGTTTATGGCCCGTGTTTTAGTCTTTTTTTCCTATGAAGCCTACGCCGACTGTTCTAGTACACTCTTGTTTACCAATTTGGGTCTTCTAGATTTCTATATTCGTATTGTTCTAAAGAGGACGGTGATGCACCAACCACATTTACATTTTCCTTCAAAAGAGGTCAAGTGATCTTCACGCATGTACATCGACGTGTTGAATTTCTATTTAGGCAATTTGTCGAAGATAATATATGTACTCAGGGTCCTCTATCTTCAACACCAATGCCTATATCATTGGTGCGCAAGCTTTTGACCTCCATCCAGTCTAGAGATAAATCCTCTCACATATCTTGGCGGATATTTGGAATTTTCCATCATACAAGAGATTTTCCCGCTACCACATAGTGCCGAACCCATATCTTGGCATCACCTTGGCTCTCTGTATTGGGAGTTTGAGCCGGTGTAGTTGGCGCTTGTGGCATGCAGGCATAAGACGCCGGTGACATTGCCTTCATTATACGCTCCAGGAACCACCGGCGAGCAACTCAATGCCAATATTTACAGGGTCCACCAGGGCGCCGAGCACCGTTGAAGTATAGGCTTACTTAGCCCTGACTGTCAGATTCCTAATTCATTAACATCTGGCATATAGACGCTCCTGCATTTCAATATGGAAGATTAACGGTAAAGATCATCCACCAGGCATCGTGAGTTTCCCGGTGCTACGATATTCTGGAATAGGAGAGAGCTCCATTTCATCTGTTAATGCGGGGCAAAAGGATCAACAATATATAAAGAGATGTTCCTCCAGATAACGAAATCTAAATACAAAACATTGCAACCAATTCCTAGATTGTCAAGTCAACATTCCATAATATCACTCTCAGCACAATCATGCATTCTCTCTTGTTTTGGTTTACAGCCGCGCTGTTGCCTTTCGCTCATGGCGCAGGCGTTACCGGATCAGCTTCAGGTGCTGCTCACGGAGTTAGTATTCATTGGTGTACTGTTCCTTTCTTGCATACTAACCTCGTTTAGGTGAATGGTGGTGGAAGTGCTAGCCCTGTCACACCTACTACAACTGCCGAGTGAGTCAAAGTGTACACTTGACATAGGAGCCTCAACTGATTTACTTTCTTAGATTGGTCTCTTACCTTACAGACTCATCGCCACGAGTCATTCTTATCACCAAGACATTTGATTTCCGCGGTACTTTGGGAACTACCACTGCAACTGGATGCGTACCAACTAGCAATACCTGCGGATCTAGTGGACAAAATGCCATCAATGCAAATGGTTGGTGTGGATCTGCTCCCGCAACTACGGTCAAATACGATAATGCTGGTACCACACCAATCCAGGTCAAGAGCAACAAGAGTATTGTTGGTGTAGGCAGCGCGGGTGTTATCATTGGTCGGGGACTCTATCTCTCTGGTGTTTCCAACATCATTATTCAAAATGTTCATATTACCAACCTTAACCCTTCATTGATCTGGGGTGGTGATGCTATTACATTGGTAAGTTTTGCTTCTTGAGGGAAGGGAGGTTACAAAGCCTACATACTAACTATTATCTTTAGGTTGGCACAGACTTGATCTGGATCGATCACTGTAAATTCTCTCTCATCGGTAGACAAATGCTTGTCACTGGATACAATGCAGCCGGCAGACTCACAATCTCCAACAATGAATTCGATGGTCAAACTTCCTGGTCCGCCACTTGCAACGGCCAACACTATTGGACAATGCTCTTCTATGGTGCCGCAGACTACGTTACTCTCGCAAACAACTACATTCATCACTGCTCTGGCAGAGCCCCCAAGGTCGGTGGAAGCTCCGGTGATGCTATCACCATGCACGCCGTCAACAACTACTTCTACAATGTCGCAGGCCATGATTTCGATATCGGTGCCGGCGCAGCAGTCTTGTTGGAGGGCAACTACTTCCAATCTGTCACAACTCCTATCACAGCTGCTTCTGCCTCAGCTGGAGGCTCCATCTTCACCACCGTTTCTGGAACCGAATCATCTTGTACCGCATACCTCGGCCGTGCTTGTGTCGCAAATGCAGTTTCAAGCTCGGGAGCCATGCCAGGTTACGGTACCACCGCCTTCTTGGCCACCATCAAGACCAAGGAAAGTGGCTATGTTCCTGCTGCGATTGCTGCTTCTTCGGTCCCCGCTTATGTCGTGGCCCATGCCGGTATTGGCAAGCTCTAAAGAGAAGGTTCTTGAACTCTTTGGTTCGTGGAGTCCATTACTTTCGCTCTCTTTCGCCTTTTGAAACGGTCTCATTCTTGAATCTACAACTTATCTTGTACATACTATTGTTGTAACTTCTCGCTGTACATATTCGAAGTTCTTTCTTGGACATAATTTTAGTTGTACATATCTAAAACTTTTATCTTAAAATCTATCTTGTTACTATACTATAAAATCGTTGGTCGTGCGTGTTCAAATGATTGCATTTTTTTTCTGGATGAAGGTGCTATGCTAAAGTTCAATCATGCTCTCAACTGTGTAATTAGTAAAAATTTACTTTTCACTTCTGCCTTCGCCCTCGTTGATTACTCTCCCCGAGAGTTGTAAAGCTTCCAACTTGGTCTAGGTACTCTAAGTTGGCCTCGCTTATTCTTTAATAGGATGACCAGGCTGAGTGATATGGGATGGCCTCAAAAGGTCTGCCCTAATTGAAAGGGAGCCTAGCCCACGAAGCCAACAATTGCCATTCGCGCTTCGAGTCTGTTATCTATGGACGTTAATGGTGCGGTTTTTTCCGGGAAACACAAGTGTAGAGTTTTAGGTTGTCGATATCTAATGAATGAAGAAAATATTGGATAAATGTATTATTGTATTACTGTATTATTATAATTATATGGCTAAATGGCTAAATGGCATTCTATCAAATCCGTCCTTTTTCCCCTCTCATTACTTCGTCCGCTCCTTCCATTACGCATTCAAGCTTCAGCTCTCTTGGTACTCAAAATTTCATGCTAACAAGCACCCGTATCATCTCTTGACAGCTGTGGCAGTCAAGGCCTTGTTTGTGCCTCTCTCAACCCTCCTATTGATTACGCTATTGATTGGATGTGCATCTTCATCTAGATGCTTTATTTTTACTTTTTCCCTCTTAGTAACTTTCTTTACCAGACTCCCCACTGCGGTTCCGACTTTCTCTATTGCAGCCGATCGTGCCATTTTTCCAGCGGAAATATATTCTTGTTTGGGGGGTTGAGATTCTCTGGTCATTTTTGAGGGATGTTGATATTGGGGAGAGTAAAAAGTAAAAACCTGAGATGTCTGGAATCGTTCTGTTGTCAAGGAGTGTATAATTATGATCCTGGGGGAAAAAAGCACAGTAAGATTTTCAACGAGATGGAAATTTCGCAATGATGAGAACGAATATGTACCACAAAACTCAAATACCACCCGTACTTCTCTACCTTATACCCCATTCCATTCCATTTACCCCGCCTCAATATAACCAACATGGTCGCCCAACGCGACCTCGGTATAAACACCGCAAGTGTGACTGCGAACTGAAAGGCCATGTGAGGACAAGAAACATGGCCGACACTATTGCTAGAATGTTTGTTTTACGTTTGATATCGCTCAGTGATGAGGTATTTATAACATCTCGATATGGCCATGTCTGTAGTAGGAGATATGGTCGGTCTCGATTAGGTCGGATGTGTAACGTGTAACCAAGCGATACGATGGGGCTGTACTTGTTTATGGACATTCAGGTCTGAGATAAATCGAGTAGATGCTTGGGATATAGAAGTATCTAGTAGCCAGTACCCAGAGTTGGGAATGTTGGATATATACTAAACTAACTATTCAAGAACCATACCCAATAGCACTTTAGTTTTTATTATGCAATATCAAACAAGATCAGTAGAACAACTAGTAGAAATATTCGGAAACAAATTAGACAATTCGGACCCTATGACCTTTCTCAATATCCCAGATGTTTTGAATGAATTATGTACTTCAAATGGTGTAGACTGTGTAAATGAACAAAATACCTAGATAGATGAGATGATCTGGAATGAAAGAAGTACAACTGACAAAAGATAGATGAGATATTATCACTACCACAATAGATACGGAATAATAAAGCACAAGCGAGGAGCGAAGGAGATCACTTGCAATTACAAATATTGAAAACCAATGTTATTGCTGAGAAACTTAATCATTACGCATTAAAATATCGTGGTATCGTTACAAACATATATACAGTTTTGTCAACTTTGGAGAAACATAATCTGCCAAATTGCAATGTGTTGTGCAGGTCCTTGTCTGCATCATTCCTATCCCACCCCCATCTCCTGCATCTGAATTCACTCCGACAGTACCTAGAAAGTACCATTGGAATTTTGATATTGATGAGTTCCTCTGTACCCCTCAGCTGGCATTTCTGTTGCATGAGGTGGTGCATACATCGTCGGACCTGTACCATAGTCCACACCATTAACCTGATGACCATGAGTACCAACGACTGGGGATACAGGAGAATGTCCATATCCTGTTTGTGAACCATAACCTTCGTGAGTTCGTGCCACCATGGTTGCATCCGTAGCATTTGAGGTTCTCACATCATTAGGAGTAGAATGGATAGGTAATGCATCGGGCTTTTCTGAGCCAACTCCTCCAGCCATGTATTCACCATCGTGGACTCGTTGACGTTTTGGCCAGAATCTACCACGGGTTCTGCCAGCTGTATAGCCGTTGTTGGGAGATGGACCGAATGCCTTTTCTTTTTTGTGGTGCTTGATGAGAGCTAATTCGACAAAGAGTGAAATAAAGAAGAAAACACTAATTTCAATGTTAGTGTGATTTCTTACATTTTCTCAATTGATTCTCTGCACATAAAACGAAGGGATAAAAATAGAAGGTACACTTACGCAGCGACAATTGAAACAGCAAAACAAGCTGTATTCAATCTACAGCTGTCAGACAAACTAGGTAGAGTTGTATCTCTCAAGGCTCCCACTCCGGAAAGTCTTTGATTCGTGGCAGCGATTCCATTGCCCAAAGGTGTATACACATATCCGGAACATGATCTACCATGTCTAGTAGCATAAGCTACATAGATAAATGCGCCAGTGAAGCAGAAATCAAGGATAATAGCGATGATGGAAAAGAACATCAAACCGGCGACACAACAGAGAAGACTGAGTCCAAGAACTGTGTATAATGCACCTGAACCCGAAATACCTTCGACGGCTTTGATGTAGGTAGCGTTAGGAAGATTATTGGTAGAGAGTTTGGCGAGGAAATAGGCAAAGATTCCAAGAATGATAACCGAGCAGCAGAATTCCACGCCGCGAAGGAACCATTGAAGGGCTTTGAGTGCTACGCCGCCGCCTCTCATTATGAAATATGTGAAGGTTTATGTTCCTTTTTGGGTATATGAAGGGGTAGATAGGAAAAATATCAGATCAGATAAAAAGAAGAAATTGAGGACAATGAAGATATTAAATATGGAGTTGAGAGAATATGAAGTGAGGGATGACTTTATGAAGATCTGCATATGATGTCGTCAAATGGAGCCGGTTGATCATAAACTATAAATCGAACCACTCGTCAGCGGGGAACCAATGATGATAAGTAGATGGTGTTAACCTTCATCAAGAAAGCCTAGTCTTCGTATAAGATTTCTTTGTTTTGCAGTTTGGTTGTTTTGCTCGGTCCTCCACTTTCTTCACATGCCTTCATTTTCTTTGTGTATTTGTGTATTTGTGTTTTTGTGTCTTTGTGTCTTCACTCTTCGATGCAGATTTGAGTAACTTTGGTGGCTGTTCTCAATTGCCGCCAAAACGATAACAGCAGAGACCATTTGCATTAAGTAGGTATAGAAAGTACCTACTTTTGAAACTACTCTGAGAAATACTCCAACACAAGATCTAGAGCTGTTCCTTTATTCGCACAAGAGGACGAAATGGAAGATCTTGTGCCGTTTCACGGGATGTACCGATTCCGGTGAAAGTATTTGAGAACATCAAGATTCCAGAAGTGATATTCAAGAAGTTTTCCAATTGCAAGACTTGGTATCCGTCTTCAATTCGTCGTTTTTGGTCATTAAAGACTTCTTAGAAATGTCATTAATGTAACGTTTTGTCTTCAAAATGCTTGGGAACATTGATCGAGACCTTTTTGACGTCATTGCCAAAGTATTTAGGATCAAAGGATCAATGGATCAAGGGATCAAGGGATCACAACCAAGATTGGTGATTCGTCAGTGGCGGAAGGGAAAAGCTAAGCTAAGCCACAATTTGAAAACAGGTTCTTTCTCTGTTAGTCACGTGAAATGTTAGCACAGCCACTATGATCGCCGATGACCCAAAAGGTACCTGGGTAGGTATTTGGTAGAAGTTCATACCGGTATGTTTATGGGCCTCGGGAATTCAACTAAAGAGACATGGAAACAGGTAGCGCAGGGTCAACCGAAACCCTTATTCCTTGGAAGATCTGAGCACTTCAATGACATCTACAACTCAATAATTACCTACCGAGGTATACTTCGTACACTGGGTACATCACTCATAGAATTATATGAATACCTAGGTAGGTGCAAACTATGAAGTATAACGAGTTGAACTCTGGTAGCTGTATTTTGGTTCATTGATTATTAGCCGTAAACCTTATTTCCATAACATTGCTACATTGGAAATTATGTACCCTCCCATAGAAATTCCAAACCACTCAATAGATACTAGGTACCTAGCATATAGATTGAGACTGTAGTTCGGATGTTGGGTACCGGCATTGAGATAAATGTTATATCATTCTTCTAGATACAATATATGACCTTAAGATGTATTATATGACTTAAATGGCTCCCAAATCCAGGTATCCTAACGAGCCTAAGATGTCTCCCATCCGCCTGACTTCATGCTGTCTTCTCCTCTCCTGCTATACACCCCCTTGGACCTCAATTCTTCTTCTCTCGCTTCATCATCTCTACCTTTGCGTTGATAACGCTGTTCCTCAACTGCATCGCATTACCAATATCATAGAATGCCACATACATTGCATATATAGGTAAGAAAACCCACAACGTATTGAAAAAAACCAAGTAAACCCATTTGAACATAAAGTTACTCGTATCCAAATTCTTACAGCCGATTAACCATTCTGGTGCAAATGTCATGAAACCTGTTATTCGCGTACAGAGTTAGCACATACCTTTTCATCATTTCGGCAAATAGGTGAAAGCGTGCAGGGAATGACAGAGAAGAACGCCATAAACATACCACCATACAATTCCCCCGTAGCAAGCACCACCATCCAAAAATTAACTCTCCAATCCTTCCTCACAATTCCCCAACAAATCCAAAGTGCCAGAGGTCCAGCCCCAAGCACAGTCAACAGCTCCAAACTAACCACTGTCAAATCTGCACCCGCCCATCTTCGATCCGCTTGCGCATAAACCATCCACAATTTACTCGCCCAGTTATCCGCATATTGTGCTCCATATACATATTCACTTGTGCCCAAGAAATTAGAGATAGCAACCGGATGAGCAACTGATGAATCGAAGGGGGCGCGAGAGAAAAAGCAGTTGTAGAGGAAGGAACCTTCGAAGATGGTGTGGATGAGGAAATCAAAGAAGTGCCAAATGAAGAGGATGCGAAGGGAGGAGGGGGTAGTGGGCGCGAGAACGCGGATGGAGAGGATATATGAGGATAGGAGAATTGCGACGACGCCGAGGAGAGAGAGGATGGTGGTTTGATCTATGTGCTGCATTATGGAAGACATGGTAGAGGTTGTAAATGAGAGGTAAAGACAGTCGAGGTCAATGGGCAACTCGATCCCACTGTCGGTCTATAGGTTTGAAAGCTCCAGCTGAAGATGAAGCTTTGACAATTTTCACAACTTCACGGAACACGGAGTACTTTAATCCGTAAACGTGGTCGCAGCAGAAGCTCCCCTCAATGTGACGTCATCAAAGGAACCCCGATGATTGTGTGGAGAAGCCCATTTTGCACGTCAGAATCTGTATCAACCAGCTTTTTTATCTTCTAGCCAGAACAATAGTTGCGCAACTGACTGAAATGTGGTCGAGATCCTGGCTAAAACTGGCCGACAATGGGAGTTAACATTCACATCACAAGTGCAAAGTAGAAGACAAATTTGGTTGAGTATCATAAAAGCATCGTTATTATGAGGGTATTGAGACCACTAATACATGAGTTTCAGGCTCATCACCTCCCCAGGAATTCTCCCATCCATCCCATACGCCAAAGTCATTATGATAGAATGCAGAGTCAGATCCGTCGAGTTGAAGAATCTAGTGCTTGGCAGCCTCTGTGGAAACCATTAGTACATTATTACAAACGTGCAAAGATGAGAAAAGTTAAAACGTACCCTTGTGGACATCAGCCTTGGTGTTGTGTCCAGACTCGTCGGCCTTGTCCTTGACAGCATCGATACCGGCGTTGGCGCGGGTGGAAAGGCTGGCATCGCTGTCCTTGGCGACTTGCTTGTTGGCCTCCTTGGAGGTGGTAGCAGTGGCACCTTGTACAGTCTCAGCTACGTAGTTGGCGGCATTCTAAAATTTCGTTAGCATGGTGTTGTGAAGAAGATATCATTGTATCATGTGTGGGATGTTGTGAAGACTGAGAAGAGATGGCTGAATCGAGGAGAAGGGAAATGCTTACCTTAACGGACTCCATTT
This sequence comes from Botryotinia convoluta, assembly GCA_004786275.1. Taxonomy (NCBI): domain Eukaryota; kingdom Fungi; phylum Ascomycota; class Leotiomycetes; order Helotiales; family Sclerotiniaceae; genus Botryotinia; species Botryotinia convoluta. The sequence goes on along the minus strand of PQXN01000126.1, from coordinate 18,762 downwards.
TGAAAGTTTTGAAGGGTTGGTTTGAAGGTTTGGTTTGAAGGTGTTTGTATTGTTGAAGTTGTAGTGTAGAGCTGTGAGTTGTAATGTTGATAGAGAAGAAATGGAAAAGTTGGGGAGAAGATGAGGTTTATATTCTGGTCCCTTTCTCCAAAAGGAAGCTAAGACCGAATTCACTCCTTACCCGGATAGCTCTAGTACGTCATACTTGGAATCTGCTTGGTTGGCAGTTGTTTCCAACTAGCAAACAAAGGGAGGGGTGATTCACCTTCTGGCTGTGGGAAGAAAGAGCTCATGCTCCATCTGCTACAACAACTGAGCTTCCATTGTTTACAATGACGTAGGAGCTTATTAATTTGAGCCAATCAAGATCTGCAAAATTCAAGCCTCCTTACATAGTACATAGCTCGGAGACGTTGCCTGTATCAATTAAAGTAGGTAATGGTGTGGTTAAGCCATCCATGATCTCTATGAAGCTAAGCCGTAAATGATACAAGTGCCAATATCCCTCTGTGGCTTGACCAACTTTTTTCCATATAGCTTCGGGCGGAAAGGCGATCCCCCGCCATGAGTGGCTAATAGGTTCATAGGCTGTATCATAGTAGTTTTCATACGACGATACGAATACTGATTCCAGAATTTGATGTGCATATGAAGCACAAAATACTTGCTTTTTGAGAGGGGAACTATGCTAAGTGGTTTCTAGACCAGTCTATCTAAAAGTTTACTCCACTTTTGCTTGATCTCGTGTTCACGAAAATCAATAAAATGGTGGAATGGAAATTAGAAATTCCATGCTGTTCTTTTCCATATGTTCCAAAACCCCGATACCGATGCTTGTTCTCGATGGTCGATCTCGATCGCCATTTTTCCAAGATTCTTACCTGCATACATTGCGTACTTGAATTATCATGTGATTCTTTGAATGTATACTTACGCATAGCTGTTGAGCTTGCCTCGGCCTTGAGAACTTTTAGCTGTGACTCGTGAGCTACCACCTACCTACCTACCTACCTACCTATCTAGGTGTAGCACTACCGGTATGCTACTAACGACATGTGTTGATTCCCCTTTGAATCTTTCTTTGATCGTACAGTCAACGCATGAGTGAGTGATTTTCGTACATTGTATCAGGCTTGGTAATATGATCAAAATGTGGGCACTTTGCCTTCCTGAGTTGCCTCCCTAGGTTGAGATTTCACAAGTCTCCGTTGCAACTTGCGTGATTTAAATATTACCTTAGAACTTTACCTATCATGAAGGTATTCCCTGAATCTCATTCTTGTTGCTACAGTCCATTGTCTATCTTCACCAACGGTTTCGATACTTTGCCGCCCCGTTGAAAGGTTTACTTCACACTGTGTTGCTACGTATTTGGTCCTATTGGAAGATAGAGATGTTTATATCCTCAAAATTTCACCACCTTGTTTAATACCACCGCGAAATAACTCTTCTACGACCTTTCCATCTAATAATGTCGCCTGCACAATCCCTTCTACGTGTTTTGGTTCCACTCTCCCATACCAGATCCCACATCCGGCTAATGGATTAGCTTCACCATCTTTCGTCTTTGTATGAGGCGGAATATATAATATAACGTTGCCAGCAAATTTATGTCCTCCAATATGACTTATTGATCCAATTCTTGCAGTATTTCCAATTGGTTCGATCGGTCCTTCTAACCGCTCTGTAGAGCTTCCGTCACCTACTTCCACCGCACCGTGCAAGACCTGCACTTCTTTCGCTGACAGGACTTTTTCAAATTCAGCTTGCAAGATTGGAGCTAAAATTCCACATCTCACATCTCGTCCTCCGTGTCCGCAGATCAATACCAATATATCTTTCACGTCTTTCACGGCGGGTAGGAAATCTGCCTGTTCTTTACTTCGCAGCAAGCGGTCTTTGTGTATCGGAGATAGGTTATCATGTGCGGGGTGTAGTTTCGTAGGAAGTAAATATCCTTTCACCAAAGCTTGTACAGAATCAAACGATACTCGCGGGAGAAAAGGTATATATTTGAAGGATGGAACTATATAGGCAGAAGTCGTTATAATCTCGGGTCGATGTGAGGCAACGGTAGAAGGAAAGGATGAATTTGTAATAGAAACGTTGTTGTAAGGCTAAATAGAGCACTGTTAATGGCAGTTCAACTGAAGGAAAGGTGGGTAATTGTTGATCATACATCACTATACATTCCGCCGCGGCCCATCAACTCCTTAATGTCCGCAGCGAGATTATCCCCGGAATTTTCTTCCTCAATACGAGAAGGCCAATCTGGCTTCCCCGTGCATATCAGAACTTGTTCAGCATATGCGGCCATTGTTCCATTGAGTGGCTTCGAATAGTCTATCTCGAAGCCTTCTGGCATCTCGGGGTTCTCTGCGCAAGAACATGTTGGTGAGGGGCATTTTGGTATGGTAGGAAATGGCGGAGATTTGTGAGTTTGAGAAATATACCGAGAACTGAGCAAAGTATAACGAAGAGAAGATGTACGCCAAATTGGCCTACCAAACAAACGTAATGACATAAAGACGTATTAATACCTGTTCAAAAGAAAAGGAAAAGAATGCCCAGGCAATAATGTTGCCATCATCGCAATTCTTCTGGAATTTAAATAAATGTCTTATCTAACCTTGCTGAAATCCTTATCTCCGCGCACTGATCCGCATTCAATCCACAGGCCGAGATACTATCTCCAGGAGGACGGGAAACACCGGGACACCAAATCCACCAAAGAGAACTATACATTGATAACACTTGTATTTTGGTATATTTTGATACTTCATAATGATATCAATTTCTGTTCAAAATATAGATAATATAGGTCGAATTATAGATTCGAAGCTTATAAATAAATATACTTGATCAGCTTTCAAGCGGAAACAATGATTGTCTGAATTGATATCGAGTTTTGAAAAGAGTGTATATTTTCGGTGTCCCTATTTTTCCGACCTGCGAGAGACTACCTACCTAGACACACTTGCCTATTTGGGAGCTTTTGAGGTTACTAGGTAGGTATTGAAAGTCTATTAAAGTGTTTGAATGAGGTGCATGCTGATCGAGCTTAATTAATTGAATAAGGCTGAGTGGGGCTGTTATATCTCAATATAGTTTGAATGTACGGATAACGCTCGGTATCTGAATGTTTGAGCCGACACGATTGTAAACTTGACATTGGATGAACACCATACCTACCATATTGGATGTTTGAGTAGTGCCGTATCATTTGATATTCTGTCAAATAAAGAAAGCTAATAAATATTTGGATCTTTTCAAATCCATATGTCTCATTTGTTGTCAGTTTATCATTCAATTGATTCGAAAGATTTCAATAGAGAGAGATATGAGAGATCAAATTCCGACGGGCTTTTCTCAGTCGGAGTAGTCAGTCGGAGAGACTAATCTGGCGATCCCTTCGAGTCCGTATAAGAACTCAACCAGCTAACGGATAACTAGCTACTTTAATAATATATACCTAGTACTCTTTATCCGATTTATATCCACAGATGAATATCAATAGCAAGGATTACCTACTAAGAAGGAGTAGCGTTGAGTGTGAAACTCGACTACTTCTTAACTTCTCTACTTCTCAACTTCTCTACACACTTCTTCTCTACATCTTACCTCTGTGCTGAGAAAATCAACGAAATATAATCAGTCAAGGGTCATCGACAGTCTGTATCTTTTATATCAAAACTCTGAAGGTATTTGCCAATGTTACCATAAGTCTAGACATTTGGAATATGAGATAATTATTAGTGAAATCTTCTATATTGCCACACTTTTCTTACTGTACCTTTTATGCCTCGTTGCCTGATATACTCACGCTTTCCTCGTGTATCTGCTCGTTGCTATAAGCGACCAGGAAACTTTCTGATACTGACAAACTCGCTACTATTGTCTACGGCAGGTAAAGCAGCTATCCGTACAAAAATACTTCGTAATCCGTTTGTCCAAAGTGCGCGATCCCAACCGATCTCTACAACCACATCTAAAAGTAGAACGACCATGTCCGACTCAGAAAATGACGAAGACTTAAAGAAAGCTATTGCTCTCTCTTTGGGAGAAACTTTATCGCCGGTTCCAATCCGTGAGAAGAATGTTGTCGATCGCACTACAAGTACAACAGCCATGTCTGACTCAGAAAATGACGAAGCCTTAAAGAAAGTTATTGCTCTCTCAAAGAGTCCACCAACTATGTTCGACTCCGAAAGCGACGAAGACTTGAAAAGAGCTATTGCTCTCTCTTCGAGAGAAACCTTATCGCCGGTCCCAATCTATGAGAAGAAGATTGTCGATCTCACCAATTCAGATGAAGATGACGATGACCTTGATGCGCCTGTCGCAACACATTTCAAATTTCCAAAAACTAATCCTGTTCTCAACACATGCACTGGTGCTGAACCCGGTACCACTTCTCAAAGTGAGTGTCAATCTCACATCCTAAAAATGCGCATCCTATGATTTTGATACTGACTCCACTTGTAGCATCCAGCCAGCCAAACAGCACGTTATTCAATGGCTTGACTCGTAAACAAATGGAGGAAGAACGCTTAGCAAGAACTCAACAAAGAAGCAAAGAGCCAGATGCCACTTCCAAGAAAAGAAAGGCTTCGGTTTCGTCGCCGACAACCTCACTAAATGATCGTCGCCAACCAAAAGTCTCTCGGTCAGAACTCATATCCCATCAAATGACAGTCAAAGGCAGGAAGGTGGAGTCTACAACTCGAAACTCCACCGACAAAGGACTAGATAACGCACTCGATCAATCATCCAGCCTCACAGAGCCAAATTCCGAGACTGACATTAAAGCTTCAATCATCCCAGGAAAGCTATCCAAACGTCCCAAATCAGAAGGTGACATATCAGGTACCGGCATTCAATTTCCTCTCGGGGTTGTTAAAAAGACCTGGGCGCAAGGGTTCCCCCGGGAAGATGACATCAAAATTGAAGAGGTTCTTCAGAGTTCAACCCTTGAACATGCTATTCTAGGGGCTTTTCAGATAGATACTGATTGGATCATATCGAAGATCCAGCCTTCTACAAAAGTCATCTGGGTCTTGCAAGCAAAGACTGAAGCCGAAGTGAGTAGGATTTTCTTTATCTTGCAGGTTCATACCGAAAAACGCCTCTGTTCTAGTTCTCGGTCTATCTATATCATCTTTCTCTTCCTTTCCAGGACAATAGTATCGATGTGATCAAGTGGTCCATAGTTCTTTTTTGTACAACGAACAGAGGATGGAAAGATTACTTTAGTAGACAGAAGCAATAGAGCTCCCCCAGGCATCAAAAGAGGCCGGTTCCGACTCATATGGCTGATCAAAATCATCTGGCTCCCCAAGAGATTTATCAGATGTATATTTGGACATCTTTATGACAGTTTGGAAGTCGACGGTATGTTTCAAGAATTTCAGGGATTCAACTGTAACGGAACAATGAACTCGCTCGATACGGTGGAATCATTGTACGTATCGAATTAGCTTTGAACTTGAAGCTTGATGATTGTGATATTAATTTACGAAATTCGTGGCTTTACAAATAGCAAAAGTTTTCAGATTTGAGCTGCAGTCAAGACTTTTGGCAACCGCGATCCAGTATCAAGACTATCAGTGTCTGTTCCGGCTTTTGTTTCTCTACTATCGAACTTTGGGGGATGAAAATCATGCACTGCACTTCAAATAAAACTTTTCGCTGACATCTTATAGAAAATGAACTTCAGGTCATTGGCACCGGAGACTTATCGATTTTGCTTTCCTCCAATGGAAGGCAATGTCAACATCATGCACTCAAAACTTCAAATCCTGGCACATCCTACGCATTTACGACTAGTCATACCCTCGGCAAATTTGACCCCATATGATTGGGGAGAGAGTGGTGGGATTTTGGAAAATGTGAGCGCCTACCTTTGATATCGGGATTGAGCTGATAAAAGATGGTCAGGTCGTGTTCTTGATCGATCTCCCAAGGTTACCCAATGGCGAGAGTGCTTCTGATGACCAGTTAACACCATTTGCACAGGATTTACTGTACTATCTTCATGCGATGACTCTGGCAGCTCGGACGATTGAAAGCCTCAAAAGGTTTGACTTCTCCAATACGAAACATTTAGCATTCGTACATTCGATGTTTGTCCTTTCCATAACCCCCCTTCAATTGATTACATTTAACCATAGTCAGAGGAGGTTCCCATTTTGGCACGGAATTACAAAGAACGGGCTATCCGGGGTTAGGTAGTTGTGTAAGGAGCCTTGGCCTGCATACAGACCACTCCTTGGAGATTGAATACGTAGTAAGCTCACACCCATTCAACAAAATATGAGGCTGCTGCCGGAGTCGGACACTAACATCAACAGACAGCGTCCATGGGCAATCTTGATGACCGATTTCTCCGAACAATGTATTTGGCAGCACAGGGTAAGCATGCTATTCTAACATCTACATCATTTCCGAACTTTCCCCAGACTTTAATTTATTACCTGCCTTATCACGCGGATAATAGCATCCGCTGGGATGAAGTCGGTCCTTAATACGAGCACCCATTCTTGTCGCTTCTTGCCGATAAACGGGACTGAATTATTGTACTAGGCGATAATGGGTTCAAGGAATACAAGTGGAGAACAGAGAAGCCCGCAAGGTCCAAGATGGAGACCGTGATGGAGACTCAGCTTTCAGAAGAAATTGGGCGCAGGTTTCGCGTGTATTTTCCCAGGTATGTTATTCAACCTTGTATGTCAGAATTGGTTGTTAAATCCCCATTTACAGCGAACAAACAGTCAAAGAAAGCAAGGGTGGCACAAATGTAAGAAGAGTCCATCATGATTACCAGGATAAGAGGTCCAAAAGGTCATTAACTTTACGATGTACAGGCTGCTGGCACGATTTGCTTTCGATCAAAATGGTACAATGCAAGTGCTTTTCCAAGGGAGCTCATGCGCGATTGTCAAAGTCGCAGAGAGGGATTATTGATGCACAACAAAATGTTATTCGTAAGATCCCAGAAAAGTCAAAAAAGTCCACAGCCCATCGCATGGGCATACGTTGGAAGCGCAAATCTCTCGGAAAGTGCATGGCAAGTCTTCCGTTTTCACATAATACCTTTTCTGTTTATCGCGGTGTGCTGCTCGGGCAGAATGATAGCTAACCTTACCAAATAAAGGGGCCGTATGGTAAAGGACAGAGTAACAAAGGAGCCCAAGTTGAATTGCAGCAATTGGGAATGCGGTGTTTTGTTCTCCATCCCCCTCGCCGATCTGAATGCACCGGCCGCTGTCCCCAAATCGGGCATGCCGACTATGGAGGCTTTTGATGGGTCTATCCCCGTACCCATGGTTTTCCCGGGTAATGTGTATGGATCGGAGCGCCCCTGGTATTACAGCGAATACCCTTAATTAAGTCAATCTTCCGATGCGATGATTTTCCTATTGGACCTTCCCGGAAGTCAAGCCTAAGGTGGTATTCACAACTGCGGATACCATCCTATAGCCTGCGCTGGCGTTATGGGCTGAGGGTCTTAGTTCCGACTGCGGTGTACCACGTGCGGTTGGGTATTGGCACCTCATGGATATTGCTCCCTATGATAAGCACGCAGTCCAATATGCAGATCTGTGGACAGTGACATCCACACTCGCTGGGGTTCAGGGTGCTATGAAACGTGTCGGTAGGGTACTGTTCACGATGATTTTAACATGAAGGCAGGCCCCTGACTTAAAGACAATGCGGAGAAATTTTCAACCAGTATGATGCCTGATGAGAACAACGAAGGAATCGAGACTGTGTCATGTTGAATCAGTGAAAATAGATGCACAGTTGCCAAGACAGATGTGTGAAATTTCCTAAAGACAGTAGGGTAGTAGGATTGAGTGATTGCTAATTACATCGTAGTATCCATCTATCTACTTTGGTGTAACATTTGATGATTGACGGCGTGAGTGTTGTAGACCGCATTGGAAAAGCGAACGTGCCTATTTCTTGATTTTTAGGCATAAATCCATCGAATTATAATACTTCTAAAATGTACATGCAGAACTCTAACCAATGGAAGTATTGTAATTAAAATAACTTATCCTAGTGAATGTACACAAAATTATCAAAATAATTAGATTTATTTTCATTTTCATTACAAACATCCCATCTAAAAATCATGTCTCGAAACTGGATTTGACGACATAAGGATTTGATTTATCAATAGATTAACAACTCCAGAAATTGTTATGATTGCTTTTTTGATGAAGTCCTATCTAATTTGAAGTAGAAAAATATTACATTTGAGGTATTAGATTCGCTTAATTATCAATTCTCTATCAAATTTATGTGTAACCATCTTCAATTCAAACTTAACATAATCATATTAATATTTTGAGGAATAATAGTGAGTGATTTTAGATGCGCGTAGAACCCTCTTAGAATCCGCTCATGTAAGAAAACGGCCCTCTTTTTCCCGGGTCTCATCTACAACATGTCCAGGGCGAAACAAGGCGAACCCCCTCTAAAACACCTGCACCGGTATTGGATCTGTAATGCCGACATTGTCGTTATCCATGGGGCCATCATCTCGTATAGACCCCGACATGAATAAGATTCTCTCATGATTGGCTTGTCATCACTTCCTGAAGATCGATGTCTAATTTGATTGATGTAAGCCCAGCAGGCATTGCCACATTGAACAGCCTCGTGGTGGATATCATATCCCTTGCACGGCATTTCCAGATGAGGTTTCATCATGCGCGACGAGAGAAGAAAAAAAACATTCGATAATTCCACATGACCAGCAGTCTCGAAGTATCCCATTGTGTTTGGAAAGGATCAGATTGTGGCAACGTTTGCGAGTATGTAGAATTAAAAGAAAAAAATTGCAATGGCATGATTTTGCAATGTTCGTCCATTGTTTTACCTACACCAATGTTCATAAATTCGCTTTTAGGACCTTTTCAGTCAACCCACAGACCGCTCTCCTCATCATCTTGTAGAATCATGACCATGAGCCCACTTAAGGTCACGGACATTATGTTCAAACACCGTATTACCATGAGACAATTTGGGGGGCATCATGTGGAAAAATTGCTAAGATTGTACAGTAAATGCTCAACGTGGACATGGTATCTTTCTCCCCCAGAGCCAACATGGCGAGATAGCAAATTGGAAGCTTTCGAAACGGCGAAACCGAAAGTCTCGTCTACAGATTCGGGGATCTTCGCGGGCATGATCGCCGACCCATACTGCTCGTGCCACTTTTTTCCCTCTTTGCCCACTTCGACCGTTGGGCAGCTGTGCACTCTCAGATCGGAATGCACCAGGGTGCAGCGCTTGATAGAAGACTGAGGAAGAAAAGCGTCTGCTACCCAGTGAAATTAGGAGGATTTATTTAATTTGATGGAAGCGGATCTCGACAAGGGCCACTCCAAGTGAAATAAGTAAGTGAGCATCTGCAGTGACATGCCCATTGCCCATGTAGAATGGATGTTACACAACACTTTGGTGGGGGTATCCAGGCCACTGTACGGTAGTTGGGGTTCGAAGTCGGTACTGAAATCTGGTGCAAAATGAATGTGGACAACCCCCCGCTAATCTAGGATCTACCTTGAAAGGAGATGTGAGACCAATACTCGTACGGCCAGAAAGTACCTGGTATGCAACTCCGCCACTAAGAGAAAAGGGGGCTAATCCTCTTTCTTATCGTCTAATGACATTGTGGTATGTGCATCTAGCTTCATAGCTAGTACTAAATACACATTTTCCTTGCCTGCACGAGTATCTTGATTAGGCTCAAGTAGATCATGGTTCTGCTAGTCGATGGAATTTCGGTCAATTTCCGACCTTTTCGCCGAGTTATACATGGCCGTATATACACCAATAGAATCACGAGAAATGTGCATTAATTTACTCGACTTGGCGCGGGACGTTTTACACTAATTTGGAGGAGGCAGGACATACCATAGGTGGACAGTGGACATTCGAGTTAATTTGGGTGCAATAGAATCTTCAATCTTCCAAGCTTCCAATCTTCACATAATCTTTACAATCTTCAAAGATTGAAGCAGGGCAGGGTGTACATACGAGCGAGGAACTTCCAGATCGATACCCCCCCTTCCCCCCCCTTTCCGATTTCATCACAATGATTACTCCGTACTCCGTCCTGCTTAGAAACTCAGCCTTGGCGTTTACTTTTGCTGTAATTAGATAATTAAGGGCATAATTAAGCAAATGTATGAAATGAGCAAGTGTCGGGAAATACCCATGCAATACAACCTACAGCCAACAACCTACAACTTACAACTTACAACATACAACGATGATTGTGGTTATGATTATGTCAAGCGGGGACTCGATCGATGCTATCATGGGTGAATGTACCTGATTGGCTTGATTGGCGGTGATGAACTAACTACCCAACTATCTCCTTTGCTCCGTTGATCGGACTGAATTGAATCGAATATCGAAGTTTGAAGTCTCAAGTTCTTCACTAATGATTCAAACGATCTCTCGGATAACCTTAAGCTCGAGGCCAATGGTCGGTCGATCTCCTAGCTCGAATTCCCTGTTCACACTACACACACTACACACACTATTGGGAGAGATGATCGAATGAAGATTTGATCACAGCTTTTCTCGTTCACTCCAGTTTCTTAGTCCATTCAATAGAGAGAAAAGCTCGAGGAAGGAAAGTAGAGTAACCCAAAATCCCATATTTCTACAGCGATGCAATCCACCCTAAAGCGTACATTCCACGTATGTTTTTTTTTATTACTCGGTATTGTGTCGTGTCGAGACTTAGGTACGGAGTAGATACACCGAAGGCCTAATAGGCTGGCAATGCGTGTTATGTAATCACCGTAGCGATAGATGTTGAATTGTGAACAACGAAGATTGAATTGATGATCTTTGATGAAATCTTAATAGAGACGATGGAGTTATGATATTGAGGTTTCAGATTCTATTGAATGTACCTACCTGATCTTTTACTAAAATGATATCTTCATAGTAGATTCGAATTATAATATTTTATATTCAACATGTAGTTTAGTATAAAACTCATTTTCAAGTATGACAAAAATAGTAATTAAATTAAGTAAACTAGAGATTCTAAATTATAGAGTCTTGAATCTATTCATATCTTGAGTATTATTTTATAAAATAATTATATATATTATTCAAGTTTATAATACGCTCTTGATAGGCTTATTAATTATACCTATTTGGAAATAACTGAGTATTTGATTAAAATCATAGTAAATGTTTCGAGGATTGCTAATAACAATATCTATCAACTACCTACTATCAAATCTCTTCAAGTTGATAATTCTTTCATCATTTCCTCCACTTGAGACTATACTTTTGATGTCAATCGTGAAAATTTCGATTCTCTAATCACCAAATCGTATTAGAGTTTGGTAATATTGGGGATCGACATCCACCACATGAACACCATCACGTACTATATTGCCATTGACAAAATCTATCTTTGAGGGTCATTATTGTACAATGTTCGTTGCAGACGTCGGTGTAGAGGAGAGCACACATAACAATCTGGATTGCTTCTACTGTATCTTCACGATTGCAACTTGCAAGGACTGGGGCCATTCAAAAGTGGCCATTTTTTCAGGTTGTGTCGGACCAGATCCGATTCGTCAATCTTCACGGTAAGTCCTAAGCATTTTGCACCTACATATCTCGCGTACACACTTGCTACGTAGGTGGCGCTACGTGAGCTCCAAGTGCGGTAAATAGTCTAAGCCTCCTAACGCCAATGGTTACTGACATTCGATTCTTTCCATTATGGCGAACAACTAGATAATGACGATCGATCACTTTACTGTACCACATCGTCCACTATCTTGCTACTTAAACTTTCTTCGGTCTCTCTCAACTCAGATCTATGAACTCCCAGGAAATAATATGAATCACGGCCCGGTTTTAACCACGCGGAGATATATTGCAATGTTTGTGCGCATCTGAACCCATACTGGCCAAACCACACAGACGTCTCTGAAAATACCGTGAAAGTTCATCGCGAAAGGGCAGAAGTCGATATAAGGAGGATGGTAAACGTGTGCTTCGTTTTTAGCTCTAAAGTCAAATAGATTCACCGTTAAAGTTTGTGCTCGGATGTTTTCTGGTGGTTTGTGTACTATACTGGTTCGAAGCCCACTGGAACATGAGGGATCGAAAACTCTAAAACATTCCCAAGAACGATTACACTTTGGGTGTGCTATGTATGAGGCTACAGTATTTGTGCTGGTCGGTGGGTGGCAACTGATAGGGCCATGGAGTCACTCTAACCCGATCATGGAGAGCTAGAGTATATCCGTTCAAAGAACAGAAGTAGCATCGCAGAGTTTGTATACGTATAGCCTCTCGTTTGTCTATTTCGATAAAGGATTATAGAACCATCTCGTGTGTCACAGAACAATCACCACTTCAACTGCGCCCAGAACTGTAGACTGCGTGGTGCACAATGAGGGGGAGAACCAGACGAACCAGGACTTTACACAACGGCTCGCAAGGAATTGTTCACTCATTAGCCACTAACGATTAGGGGATCGTGCGCATTGTCTCTCCAATCCGTATGCGTCGTTCGTCTTCGAGTGCACAGTCGCTATCTAGTGTTTCTCAAAGTACAAGAGGCCTAGAAGATCGTTTCGAGGATCAAAAACTAGGCCTGGTATGGTACCTAATACCGAAAATCCACCGGGGCATTTTGCTACTGTTATGCTCAGGAGGTTCGAGAATGAATCTCGAGATGTAGGAGCTGCTGCGGTCTTGAATACCGAACCGTGCAGACGTAGGAATGGAATTTCTTTGTAAAGTTTCGAGAAACAAACGTCTTTCTCATACAGTTCGGACATCTGTTCCATCGGAGCATCACAAAATGTTTCAACTTGCACCAAAAAATGTAATAATAGAACATACACTGCTAATAATGCTAAGAAAGTCGTCCACCTTGAAGACTTGACAGCCAAGAGGAGTTTCCAATTTGTCGACAGAGAGCACCCACTACTTCCTTGCCATGAGAAACTCTGATCACAGCCAAGCCAGTACAGATCCCAGATAAGCAGAATGCCGGTACCCGCCTGCAACGTGCTCCTCCGTACATTAACTCGGGAGGTGGCCCCGTCTGCATCTTTGACACTTCCTAATGGCAACTCAAAGGAAATACAACATGAACTCTACGAAATGTGAATTTCCGGGTCGCCGACTTGACCATCAATTGAAACCAATGGAAAAGAGCCTTTCTTTCTTAAATTATCTCGCTACCTTGTAGCATAATAATAAGTATTAAGCATTGTTCAGACTAATGCTTCCCCGAGAAGCGGCAGCTCTCACCTCCCTGCAAAGACCATGTCACGAAGAGCTAAGCATTTTCAAGCGTGAATTTTGTATCATTGTTATCTATGGAGTGGTTAGGATTCACGTATAGAATACTAATGCTTTTACGATATTTGGTGCTGTGATGTTCCAGCTGTTCAGAGAGATGTCGTATAGTGATTTCGGCTCTTGTTAATCCATGTTGTACATACGATGTAGAGCAAAAGCTAATACGCAGCACACCTTGTCAATTAATATTGGAAATGATTTGCTCAGCTGTATTATGTATGAGATTAAATGTCGAGAATTCAGATTACAGGCATAAAACTACATTCTACGGAGATTTCCCACGTCCAAATGAGCAAATCCTAGCAGCTGGTTGTGAGGGCGGGCATGAGGGATGGAGCGCAATGCATCGCCATCAAACAGGCATTTCGTTCTACGCTTGTAAGAACTATATCCCAGACAAGTATTGACCCAAGCAGTCGTAGTGTCGACACGTTACGATTCACCAACTCACCAGCCGTGCTTTTTCTTCATTTATTAATGGGTGTGTATGCTGGGTATGGGTACGGTGTGGTATATACGGTGTATTATTTTCGGGTTCTTCAAATTTAAAGGTTTGACGCCTGGACCACGGATAGCCCTGAACATTGGAATAAATTGAGTCTTGAGTCTTTGACTCTCAATCTCAAGAGTCTTCGAGTTCAGTTCCTGCATCTTAGGCGCAATACAGCTTCTCATCCCTTGCAAGTTGAGAGTTGAACAAGATGCTAGTACCGACGATGAACCATTCAGAAAATAGCCGGACCCCATGTAGAGTTAGTTGGAGAACTAAGTGAAGTGATGCACAGATATGATCATTGATCACTAATTAATGGGAAATGCACAAGTCATACATGAGTACATAGCTACTACCTAGTTACTACTTTTCGTCAAGTCTTGGTATGTCCACTTCTTGACCTCACCTACCAGATGGATTTCCACTCGACTAATAAGTTCTAACACGGCTAAGAAGACTAAGACGACTAACTGGACTAACACGACTTAAGCTATAACACACCTACATGCATTACAGATTACAGATTGTAGATGATAGATTGCAGAGTGCAGAGTGCAGAAAATACCAATTAGTTTCGCGGGAAATCAGAAAAAGTCCGCTGTACACAGATTCTGATCAGTAGGCAGTTTTTCGAATGGGATACCTGGGTCTGAGTTCTAATTCCTAACTCTTTGGGACAAGGCTTGACTCGACTCGACTGGACTGGACTTGACCGGTGAATGTAGCAAGCCAATAACATAAGATAACATAACTCATAACTCGTAACTCGGAACTCATAGCTGGACAATAATAATAAAGTGTAAAAGTCTGGAATCGTTGATACTACTAGGGAGCCCGTCTATTACTACCACTCCACTTTTCAAACGTTTACTCTTCACTCCTTCCCTCCTTAAGTTAAGCGTAGATATAGATAGATAAAATTCATTGCTTTTTGCTTTTGCTTTTACTATTTAAATGATAGTAAAATGCTACTAGATGGTTAATAAATACTAAATCGTTACTACATCATGTGAGTCGTGACTTAGTATACCTACCAGTACTTTAGCTCGATTTCTCCCCCGCAACTTCTCTCAAACTCTCTTTTTTTCCAATTTGCTCTTTCTATTCTGGAGATTTGGTTCATCACTTCTATCTTCTTATTACCATATTATCCCACACGTAAATGAGAAAAAGCAGAAGCAAAAGCAAAAAGCGAAAGGAACGAAAGAAAAGATTATACTCTTTTTCTTCCAATTCATCCAACTATCATCATCAATCGTCCATTTGAATGGAATCTTTGCTCTTCACAGCCAAGCAAGCCTGACATCAAAACCAACATCAACATCCGAATCAGCATCCATCAGCTATCGTACTCGGAATCGACCTCGAACATCCATCCACCGGAACGTATCGAACGAGAGCCCAAGCTCAAAACCCCGTCGTTTACATATATACCCGTACCTCGTCATTTCGACCTCAAGAACATCAAATATCCTCATAATTCTAAAGAAAGACCAAAAAAAAAAGCCTTACCAGCAATTTGACATTTCCACATAATAACTTTCCATAGTTCAATATTGAACTTTGTTTTTCTCAGCCTTATTCTCTCACCGAACTTTATATTTATTAGTCGTTGTTGTCACTCAGTGGAGTGCCAGCTATCATTGGGTCTCTTCTTTTCTTCCCACTTAACATTATCTCGGCTTGAAAATTCGATATTTCTCAATATACATTGTTCATTGTTCATTATTCGATATTCGATATTCGATCTTGAATCTATTATTACTCGTCCAACACACCAGGAGTATATCACCACTACTACGTTACTACATCCACCACCTTCTCCCGACGGTCCCTTTCTTGCTTAACCTTCTTCCTTCTGTCAGTCAACTGTCGTTAGTACACATTACAGCCTACCCACCCCATATAGTATCACATCAGTCTCCATGATGGCATCGTTAGGTGCTTCTATGCCTATGCCTGTACCGGTTGCGGTGAATGGTACTCTTAAGCCAACCTGGTATGGCTACATCCCCGACACAAAAGCTGCAATGATCCTTCTCGAAGCTGCCTTTACTGGAAAGATTAACCATATTGCCCGTCGCCCCCATGACAAGGAGCGATCTGAACTCATCAAGAGCGGCAACATTTTCATACACGAAGCACAGTCCTCTGGAGTAAAACGATGGACCGATGGTACAACATGGAGTCCAAGTCGCATGGTAGGAAACTTCCTTGTCTACCGAGAGTTGAATAAGCCATTTGCACCAGGAGAGAAAAAGAGAGCCATGGCCAAAGACAAGAGACAAGGCATTCGAAAGAATGGCAATGGTTCCACCAGTCCCGGAGGCAGCGTTTACTCTTCTATGCATGGACCACTCAACAAAGAGATGGAACGTGAATTGGTTGGTTCACTAGTTGATTCATACGACTTCAAGAAGGATGGCAATTGTCTCATTAAGAAGACAATTACCGTCCAAGTAGGAGAACTCACTCATCACATTGTGTCGTATTACACAATCGATGATGTCGTCTCCGGTAAACTTTCAATCCCACAAAATGCATTCCCAGACGTCAAGCCGCGTAGGGACATTATCTATAGCAAAAGCTACAAGCACTCTCCTAATGACTCTAATCTCTTGAATGAAGACGACGTACATGAAAATCACCTTGCCTACCAACACAATTCAGGACGGAGCAATTACGACTATTCGAATCGAAATGCGCCACGACTACCCGCACCATCCGCGCATGGCATGCCATATCAACCCAACAGCCTTCTCTCTAACAACAACTACACAATGGGCATGTCAGCCGCACCATACAGTCTTGCGCCATTCAACGGAAATTTCCCTGCAGTAAGCTCAGGTCCAAGCTCTTACAACACCATTCTTTCTGGGAGCCCAAATTCCATCAGTCCTTATACCGGAGGACTACCTGCGACAAGTTCGCATGGCTCTTCTTACGCTCAATACTCATCAGCCCCAAGCACGTATGACACACAAAGGGCTGATGCATACAACAATGTCTACAGACAGCAGCGACATGGTTCCATCTCTAACATGAATGCAACACCCCTTGCTCACCGATCTTCGAGTTATGGCCAGCAAGGACTTAGTTCTGGAGTATCCGAAATGGTATCGGGGATGCCTGCCATGATCCAAGGCCAAATGAGCTCGAGGAGTTCACACGACTCGGGGGCGTCTGGAATGTTCCAGAGCCAAATGGGCTCGAGAAACTTCAATGAGAGTACATACGCTTCCCCAAATCTATATCAAACAAGAGATGCAACCACTCCTTCGCATGGCTATTCTCAAGCGCAGCGAACCATGCCGCAATCTAACCAACCATATAACACACAAGCTGGCAATCAATATCCTCAAAACATGGAAACCTCGCCGGGAAATGTCAGCACTGGCCATGCTCATTACAACGTGGACCATCAAACCTGGCCTTCCTCAAACGGTCTTTAGAGCTGTTGATTCAAAAGGTGGCAGATAACTTAACATGCCAACTCTGAATCTCTATTCTTCTACTATCAGAACCGGATGTCCTGTATCGTCCGGCTCCTACCTTTCCTCCTACGACATAAATTTCTCCTTTACGCCACTACGCTCATCCTAATAACGGACGCGAAGCTGGAGAGTGAGCATAACTTCTTTGTATATTTTGACGATACATTCAACCTCTTTGGAGGAGATGTTTCATGATCGTTACCATTTTGCAACCTTTCTGTATCGATAGGAAGCTTTTTCTTTGTTTTGGTTATTCGAAAATGGCTTATGAGACAAAGTCTCTTTCTTGGCAATTGAGATGCCGGTTCTTGGAACTTTTTTACTTTGATTTTAATCGTTTAAATATATGTATGTACGTATGTATGGGTTACGGGTGACTGCCGGCGCCAGGGTATATATAAGTTCGTGTGTGTGTATATGGGTTACGCATGGTCGCTGGCGCAGGCGTACGTGTACTGCAGATATTTAGCAGCAATATTCTTGGAATGATTGTCGGGGCGGATACCATTGTTATACCATTACTGAACGATGATCCCGATAGGTGTCATTGATTCTTGGTTTTGTAGGCGTTGTTGAAATTATCCGTTTTACAACTGTATATTGAACAGTTTTATAGAGGTCAATCGGGCGAGCAGCTCCTAAATAGGCTTGAATTTGTAATTAAATATTGATATTCTTAAAGGACTTGGGGAAAATGTTTTATGAACGTGACTTTTGCTTGACATATGTGTATTAATCGATCTTTCTCTCTGTGATACCTTAATTTATCTCTTTCATGGATGTAAATTCTTTCACATTTACTATTGTACATCAAGATGATTTTCAATGCTTCTCAATGATTTCCCATAGACAAAAAATGTACAAAATTATCAACAAACCCTTCTACACTTGGACAAGTAAAAAGAAACATTCCTTCAAGCTCATGTTCATATTTTGTAGATTTATGGTGATGAAACATTATGATACCTACCGCCAATAAACGCGCGGCGGCTATTGGTTCCCGGAATAGTCGACACCCCACCTTCCCCGCGGACAATTCCATATTCGATTGGAAAAGTGTATTTTGGATTCCATCCGATTTAATATCAAGGTTCTTCCCCCCAAACACCAAACAAACTCAAACTATATCTTTTGACTTTCGATAAAATAAACTTCCCGTTGAATTGAATTTATCAGTGCTGGGTTTTAAGTAAGGTTTCGTAAGGGTTGCAGGGAAAATCAGGATGCAATGAGGAGATCGGGAGTGATGGCTAAACAACAATTTTTCGTGTTGTGGAAGGGAGGGCTGGCGACGGGAATTGGGATGGGGATGGGAACGAATTGTACGCATTCGATGCTGCAGGTTACGATGCATACGCTTTCGAGATCGATTTGTAGGGGGAGGAGGAGTGTGGGGTGGGGTTGGGA